>PNEQ01069583.1:62485-135793 GCA_003012365.1 Medauroidea extradentata | reverse complement strand
CTGACTGTTTGGAAAACTACTGTGTTTTATTTCGTCTCATCGTTTGTGTTGTCTGTCGTTTTTTCTGTTTGTGTCCGACATCTTTGTGTTTTGTTTAGTCTCATCGTTGTGTCGTTTGCTGTAATTCTGTTTGTGTTTTTGTTTCGTCTCATCGTTGTGTCGCATGTCAACCTAGGTTTTTTCTGTTTGTTTCGTTGTTTTATCTGACCAGATTCCAGTTTTGGAATTTCATGTTGTGTATGTATCCTGATGACTAAAGCATACTCTGCTTATTTATGTTTTCTTGTCTTATTTTTACTTTTAGTTTTCTTGTGACAGTCATTTATTTCGCAATGGAGTATGTCCATACAAACAAATCCAGTCATGAACTCCCATTGCACAGTTCTTTCAAACATCTTATGAAAAACTTGTCAGCACCAATGATTGTCTCTAAAATTCGATACACACATTATGAAATGTCGATGTTACCAGGAAGCCTACACAAAATTTGAATGATTGGTAAATGAACAACTAGGATGATGTATTAAGTAGCGTTGTAACTGTACGAGCATTCGAAAGACTCAACATCGAACACAGTGACTATAATAAGTAAATACACAGGTGGCGTAGCAAAAAATAAACATGGACGGAAGTGACGGGCTTCCTACGACAAGAGAGCCGTCGGTTTGTACAGATAAATAACGCTGCCAAAGTTTGTCAAGAGACGGTTATATAGCTTATAAGTTTCTTTAAATACAATGGAGCTGTGATAAAAATAATTAAATATGAAATATTGTCGTAATGCCATAATACAGCAAAATAAGAATAAAAAATAACAAGACAATCTTAAGCACTAAAACAGAAAAAAATAATAAATAAAAAGAAACTGTTAACCACTTTGGTCTTGTGTGGTAACTACGGTCCACTCTAAAATTTGGCATTTATGTTGTTTATTGGAGAAAGTTTAAGACGTTAGTTGTATGGTTTACAAGAATTGTTTTAAACACTCCTCCGGTTATTAAGTTATTAATTTATTCCCCGAAATACCCTGATCATTTGAATGGCTCCAAGGAATCTCGCAAAGGGCCAAAGTTTCCCCGGTTTACGGAACATCAGTATGTCCAAATCAATAGCATAGTAGTAATGGTTATTGAATAACTATTAATAATGACGTATTCATTTACTTTTTTTTTGCCATTTTTATGCCTCCCAGCAATCATTGCTTATAACAGGAAGACATATACAGATACATCTATCTACACAACTTCAAACATATACAGAACTATTACACATATGGCAGGTACCTAAACAAGATACACTACATATACAAACAGAAAACGCTAAAACAAGTTACATAAATCTACACACAATACATAAGACTACAAATCAAAGGACATATACATAGCTACTATAACATAGACACATGACCATAGATATACGTTTTTTCAGTTGTGTTATTATTATTATCTAATTTATTTAAATCACTATGTCTGGGATTTGTTATATTTAGTTTTTTATTAATATGTGAGTCAAAATTCCTTCTAGTGGCGGTTCTAAATGCACCAGAGTATTTAAATGTGACTTTTTCAGAACAGAATACACCTTAAATCCGATTACAACACTAGGGTATTTTCAGGTTACTCTCAGCTAAGCAGTTCAATATTGATTTAGAAAGGAATCGTTAGAATAGAGTCATTGTTATACAAACCATTTTATTAATAAACTGCATGCTTTTTTGTGCACCAATTGTTTATATTTATGATGTATTCCTTTAGTTTTTATAAATACGTTACATTATTATTTACTGTTTTATATAATTTTAAATCATCACCGTAATAGGCAACTGGAATTTTTTGACAAGTAATATGTCGCTTACAAATTTTTTGAATAAAAGTGGTGATAAAGTACCATCTTGGGGTACTCCAGATGTTGCGAAAAATTCATTTGAAAATGTATTGTTTAATGATTACTTCCAAAGGCATTGAGGTGAAAATAAATAAATCCGGTTAGCTTTTCTAATTTTAAATCGTTGCAAATAATTTACGGAGTTTATAAGGATAGTTGTGGTCCTACCTGTCTGAAAACCATGTTGATGACCCGACAGTTAGTAAAATTTTTAGTATGAATTTTAAATGTCTGTGAATAATTTTATAAAAAAAATTAGCAAACCCGTAAAGTAGCGAAATAGGCCTATAGTTACTGGACGTTACGCTTATTACCATTTTTGAAAACATGAATCACCACTGCCTCCTTCCATGTATCTGGAAATATATCTGGGTAGATACTAAGCTTTTGTAGAAAATAAATTTTAACATAGTTGTAAAAATTTACTAAAAACTTTTATGAATCCCGACAGGTTTTTATGGCCCATAATAACATACTTTCAGTTACCTCTGGAGTACTGGAAATATTTATACTACTGAAATCAACAAGTTTTTCTTGATGGGAAGCAGATTTAACGTACGATTTAGAGAAATGAGAACTAAATATGTTTACTTAAGCCACGTATGTGGTTATTGTTTATAGATAAACTGATTTTCCACGGTAACCATTTTAATCCGTTTGATGTAGGCCTATTTCCAAAAAATTTCAAGGACTTTTATCAGGTAGTTTATGATTTCTTGCCATATATTTTAGCCGGGTTGATTTTTCGTGTAACTTGTTTTCTTTAATTGGTAAATAAAATGTAGTTTACAGGCGTATTAATTTTTTTCAATTGTTTTCTTTTTAAAAATCTATTTTGTGAGATGTTTAGAGAAACACATTGGGTACTTATTACACACTATCTCCTTCATGCGAGTCTTCTTATTTATTATATTTTTCTGTATATTGAGTAATGTTTTTATCTATTAGATTTGCACTACCCATCAGATATATCAAGCTTCAATACAAGTTGTTCAATGTATTGTATAATGAAGTACATATTCCACATTATAAATACGATATTTCGTATTACTGTTATTAAGATCATTATTGCAAGTTTTATCCAATATAAATGTACATAGTCAGGATGGATGATAACTAAGTTTCATTTGTTAAAGGATCTATAGTTTTAGAAACATCTTTCAAGTATAAATTATAGAGCGAGAGAGTTAAATTTAACTTGTGGTTACTTGGGGTAGAAAAACAAATTGATTTAACGATACTGAACTAGAGAATTCTAATATTTGTTGGTCTTCTTGTTTAATATATTGATGCTGAACATTTTGAGTATTATTGTTGGATCAGTCAACTCCAGGAACATAATATGGATAATTTATATTATTACTTTCAGTGTGGTCAAGAAAATAAATCATACAACTCGTTATTTTATAACTGAGGAGGTACATAAAAATTACCAATCAGTCAAATTTTGTTAGTTATACAGATCTCAATATTTTCTGTCATAATAAAAGTTATTAAGATTACCACAGGAAATTTTAAAGCGTTACTCCACCATCGCGTTGTTTAGAAGAGGTGTTAGAATCTCCATCAATTCTAAAAAATTTTTAAATGATCAGAGAAGTAATTTAAGTTGACTATATCCTGATTAAACCAAGATTTAGTTAAGCAGATTAATGGATAGTGATAATAACGTTTAACATTGTCCTTACATCGCCAGATGCCCTTTGTGTGTTTTTCAGGCCACTGTATGATCAGTAATTTGTAGTTATATATTTGGTCTTCATGCAGTCTGCCAAAAACTAGACTGACTAAACATCCTGACCACCAAAAATATTATTGAAATATTGTCTTAAACTTATTCTTCTGTGGCCACATAAAAGGATAATTATGTTTTAAATGTATTTGTCACATTTACTGCAGTAAGGTTTTTACTTTTGTCTCATTAGTGATATATTTTTAGTGCCCTCTTCCTCGACCTTCGGATCAAAACGAGGTTTGGCTTGGATTGAAAAAAAAATCGCACCTACTATTTGCGTTTCACGCCAGCGAGTATGTAACTTTCAAATTATTTATTTCTATACAGTAGCGTCTTTCTCTCATAATAGTATTGATGAAGTTCTGTAAAGTCAGGACGTCAAAAACTAAATTTGTCTCTTATAAAGTTGGTCTCTTACCACTGAATGGAACTCGCCTGCTGACTCACTTGTTAATGTAGTTCATTGGTGGCCGATCCCCCGTAGCTCAGTTGGTTGAGCGACCGACTTGGATACGAGGGGTTCTGGGTTAGATTCCCAGGTCTGGCTGGGTGTAAAATTTGTGTTTGTCCGTTAGAGTCATTGAACTTGTAAGAGTCACCAACAACTGTCACAAATGGGGAATTGTCAAATACTTAAGTTGTAAAGGGGGGATGTTTGGCACGTTGGCGATGTTGCGACCTCGCCAAGGAGCCTAACATTAAAAAAAAAATAATAAATAAATAAAAATAAAAAAAATTTAAAAATAATTGGTAACTGTGTGTGCCTGGTAATCTCAGACTATGGGTTCGAATCCTGACAATTTCGAAAATTTTTTTCGGGGTACTAAATAGTATGTCATGAACTCAAGAAGACATAACAAATAAGAGTATTTTGTGTTTCTGGCAAATGGAGTGCCAGTAATTAAAAGGAATTCATTTTTTGTGAGAAAAATCGATTGTTCGTAATTTTATGAAGGATTCCGTTACCAACCAGAACTGAGTATCCGTTATTTTACGAAGATTTCTGGAGAATTTTTTGCCTGTACTTTTGCGTAATTTCACGGAAATATTTTTCTAACAGTGTACATATGTCTGTGTGTTTTTTAGCAGTCCGTACACAAAATAATAATTTATAAACCATTTGATTATTATTAAAAGTTTTACAAACACGACTCATTGTGAACTTTTATTTCTGTGTTCCATAAAAGAGCCGTAGGTTAAAGTTTGAACTATCAATTAACATTAACATTTGGACCATTTACAATGACGAACACCTCTGCGGACGAAAGTTGCGGAGTTGAGAAAACCTACAAGAAAACATTTTTCTAAAAGCACTAGCTGCTGTCGAGAAATGTTGGGAAATACATGCTGTCGATATATATAGAGAAGCAATATAGAAACTAAACAATGAGCGTGAAAGATGGCCACAAAACCTAGTCGCAAACAATCAATATTATTTCCAAATTATAAAATATTAAAAATTACGTAGTCTCCTTGCAACTGAACTCACGATGAAAAATAAATACATGTGCAGAAATATTATAAAATTATATTATTGGAAAAATAAATCATAAATTATAACTACAATGAATGCTCTTATACATGTTGCAAATAGTTTTTCTCAATAGTTACTCAGTAGCGGTACATTTTGTTTGCGTTCAGTTCTTATTTTTTGAAATGCTCTCATTAAGGTGAATAATGATCGGAACGTATTCTGCTGAAAAAGTGTTTCGTCAAGAAACTTTTTAAACATTGTATTGTTTTTTATAGCTTAATATTTTGAACTTGTATTTTTAAAACATAACGAGACCATTTTTCGGTAAGAACAGCATTGCAATTTTAAAATGACAAAATGTATGTGAAAAAATAAAAATTCAAACTAAAGTTAAGTGCTGTATGATACTGTCTTGAATATGTACAGTTAAAAATAAATACAAATAAGGCTTACGTATTTCAGCGTTTACTGAACCATAGTTTATACTGGATATTAAAATAAATACAAATAAAGCTTAGATATTTAAGCGTTTACTGAACCAAAACCTACAGATTATACTGCATGTATTGGACTAAACATAGTAAAAAATATATATGTATTGACGTATATGCAGTGTCTCTCAGAAATTAAATTTAATGCACTTATTTCTCGCAGTGTTACTTGATGGTTTTGTAATAATCGATATCTGCATGCGGAGTATATACCAGTCTATCGAGAACAGTTATTAATTTTCCGTGCGGACGATGATTGATTACATGTGCTCATTCCACGAGTGAATAAGATCTTTTTGATTGATTTCCCTAAATCTAAACTTTATTTGCCTCAGAATAAAACAATCAGTTCGTTAATACACGGTACACAAACACGAAATTCTCTTTCATAAAAACCTACTGAGACATAAATAAATATACATTTGATATTTATTTACTTTATCACCCTCCTCTAAGTGATATAGTCCTCCAAGTATGGAGAACGACGACGTTCACTTCTTTGACTAGGTAATACCTGTTACTTCGAGTGCTTGTATTCTACAACTGAATCCATAATGTCATAACTGTTAACACTAGCTGGAAGGGCTTTCTATATCACAGTATAGTTCGTACTGTCTTCTACAACATTTCTTTCAAGAGAAGACTCAACAGAAGCCAAGTCTCTAAAGTTCACATTGGGAGTACTAGAAGGATGAATGTTCTCAGATACATGAGAGTGACTAAGATTTTCTGTCACTCGGTCTTCAAGATGATACCCAACAGATGCGAGATACCTGGAGTTCACTGTAGTTTCTCTCCCATCAGGCATTCTAACATAAGAGTATACAGGGTTTCCTTTTAGTAACTGAAATTTTTCAACTATAGTTTCATATTTAGAATTACGAATAGATATCTTCTAAGTACCATACTCATCAACTACGACGGAACTGTTATACCATTCTTACATTTTCTTGGAAAACTAATCATCCTCTCATGTGGTGTGGTATTAGTGGAAGTACATTAAAAATAACAAGTATAATATAAAGCCACTTGATAAACGACTTCCCAGTAATCGATACTCAGTTGCTTGCATTTAAGAGCAAGCCAATAGTTTTCTAAAAAATTCCAACATATCTTTCTCACTGTCCATTTCCTCTTGCGTTGTCAGGAGACATTCTATTAGTTGCAACTCCTACGTTATACAGAAAATACTTAAAGATTTTGTAACATAATACTAGATCCTCTATTAAAGTGTACTAAGTCTGGAATCACCAGCAGATGAAAGTGTAACTTGAGTTTAGAGATATATGTGCTTGCTGTCATATCTTTGCATGGGAAGCCGAACGGAAATCTAGAATATTTATCAACCATAACCAAAATATATCAATGCCTAAAAGAATACGGTAAGGGGCTTCTAAAGACCGAGTTGATTCTTTCCCATGGTCAAGTGGTTTTTAAATAATGACTCTCATTTTTGAGAAACGGTGGTTAAATTCCTGCACAGATTCTACACGAAGAATTTTTTTTTATAATTTCTTCTAAAGAAAAAGGAAGGTTCTTTCAACCCACCTAATGATACATATTTGTTTTTCTTGGGTGTCATAGAGCTTCGTGTAATGAATAGAGTTGTGACTAGTTGCTGCGAACCGAAGGGCATATTCTTGATAAGGCATCAGCTGCCAAATTCTCTTTTCCTGGTCTGTTTATTATTTTGTACTTATAATTTGAAAGCTCTTGTCGCAATCAAATTTTTTTTAAATATTATAATTTTCATATTATCAGTTACTGCTTTAAAATTATATTCCTCTGGGATGTTCTTAATATACAATAGATATTTCCGCTTCTTCATATCCAGACTTAATATACGTCCAGCGAAAGTGTTCTATATAATCAATTGCTTTATCATAAGTACTGCATTCATAAATATTATTAAACACAGAAAGAGCAATTAAACTAATTAGTAACTTATTTCTTTGTCTCCTTTATGTCAGCAGCAGGTACAAAATTCTGGAAAGTTTAAAACCAATGATTCCAGGTCCAAGTAGGTAGTTACTTTCCAGGGATTTGTATCAAATTTTTCAAGACGTATGCTAGCCATGTTGAAGAAGAATCTTTTGAGTCTAATAAATTGTCATATTATAACGTAAAGATTGACTTACCTTAAACGAGATTTTATTTTAGTTAGACTGAAACAATCTGTTTTTTAAAACACATTCAACAATTTGGAAATACTTTCCCATAACAGCTCCATAGAGCCGTAAATACATACACTTGATATTTATTTTCTTCATCACTCTTACATAGTTACGAACACAACATTTGGCGCAACACAGCATATGAAATGGAGAACTTCGTTTCAACAGTGTAAAAAGCAGAGGACAGTTCAAGGAAGACTATATGTATGAAATATGAAATGGTTAAGGAAGTTACGTTAAAAGATTATTGCAGTGATATGTGGCTATATTTGTAGCTGTCTCGGATTATATATTTGAACTACGACTTATTCTATGCACTCTAAGCCAACATACCTTCTAACAGAATCTTGCAGGATCACTTAACACTTGATAGAACATTAAGACCCTTCAAAGGCTTTTATTCAGTTGTCCTCACAGTCCGTCTCTGTGAGTGGTACCTCAAGAGGTATCTTGAGTGTATCACTTATCACTGACTTCTACGGCAGCTAGTCACTATACGTTATTTTAATAGTAGGCTTAACTGACGTCTGGTTATGATCTTGTGGTCCCTATAATTCCGTCCAACCGCTTGGTTGAGTGGTTATAACTCCTGGTAGGAAAATGTAATGTTTCTACCCAGGGTTCAGAACCGGGTGTTATGTTGTCCTCACATCCTCATACTCCGGAAGACCACGGTGAACCAACATAGTTTCAACCTCGCCTAGTTACACTTTAAGGGTTCCCTGAGGTTCAGACAAGCTGCCGGGCTGAAAACTCATCCACCACAACCACCTTCTGGCTCACGGATTCTTTGGACGTTTGCATAAATGTATTGAACAAGGGTATGAGCTCTTCACGTTTAAGTGAGTACTTTAAAAGATAATTTATCGATGATGATAACAAGAAATCTTTATTTTTGTATTAGACGTTAGCTAATCAGTGTATTGAAGTATATTTACTATGTTTATTACTCATGCTGTTGTGTTTTTATATCAACAAATGGTGGAAATACAACATATAATGAAAATAAACAGTAACCAGGGCTACTAAAGTGCTAACTTTACTGTGGACATCTTGTATCGGCGTTACATACCTTTCATCAGCTTTTCTTTCCCGTTGTGTTTGAAAATGACGTCCTTACTTTGTGGTTGAATTAATTTATGGGCTACCGTCTATCTTATGTTATCATGTTTATATTCGCATCGAACATTTTGGCTATTTGCTTCTGTCTACCTTGTGTCATTTAATTTATGTACGCGTCCAACACATGCTTTTATGCTCTTGTGGAAATGTGGTCTCCAGTATCAAAGTATAATGCACAATAACACGACTGTGATTGCTTTGAGACCAGTTAATTTTCCAATTTTTGCCACGACATACCAAACAACGTAAACATATTATTACAAGTAGACAAGACAATCGTAAGTGATTTATGAATGATACGTCACAATAGGTTAGAATTATTAATTGAACGGTTTTTATGAGAGAATTTTACAAAGTTACAGAAAACCCTGCAGCTAAGCGAATATGAATTAATATAGTCCTTTCCGGAGTTGTTTTGTGATCTTTTTAAACTGTTCTTGAACTTGAATTAAGTGTTTCTGGATACAATACTACTTTTTTCATAATTGTGTGTATGTAATTTATCTATTGACATCAGCAAACACTGGCGTTCCTTCTATTTTGCTTCCTTACTTTGGATTTTTCTCGTAACTCGGCTACATTCACTCGCAATGACGTACGTCGATAAAACGGAGAGTTCGTAAAACTAGCCCTTTGCAACGCATCGTTCAAATATCACTTAGGTTTGTCTTGTCTACTTGCTGCTGATTCTTATGTACAATAATTTCATGGCAAATGTATTTTAAGGCGACAATTAAAGTAATTATAGAGGGAATTTGATTTTCATTCTAAACGGAACAAGGTCGGTGACAAATCAGTGCTCGTTTATCATGATTAGCCGCAGTATTTGTAATATATCGATGACACGGTGAGGTGGCAACATATATCGTAGGAGAACAATTTGGTAAACTAAGAGATTGTTACCACTGTAACAGCATGAGACGCGTTCACCATGAGCCGGAAACACTGGACAAGTTTTAAGTTGTGATTGTGGTAATACGCTCGTCATAAATTTAGATATTTATTTTTCCCAGCCTAAGAGAAGATATTGCAGCAATTAACAAAAAAGAAAAAAATAATATAATTCTTAATATCCTTAATTTGTTAAGGAAAACAGTTAGGCAGTGTAAACAATACGACAAACTAATTTTAATACCAGATACTTCACTCCATAATTACCGCTTGAAAAAAAAATACACAAAATTAACATTGTATAGCTTAACTTATCAAATTAGCCTATAATCATCGAAACAGTAAGCCTGTATTTTAAATCAGGGTTACATCTCAAGTTAACTAACCTACGTGTAAAACTAAAACTGCACATAGAACAACCAACGCTTTATCGCAGAAGAAACCGCGCTCCTATCGATGGGAAGTGGAATCAATTAACATGTCTCGAGATTTTTCTAGTAAATTCCCTATATAGACAACTACGATATTTGGTGGCATTTTGTTGTGTTTATTTAAAACTATCCAGATTGCTGTAGTGACTATAAAGTAATAGGTTGAGTGTTCTCTCAAATAACTATTATGATCTTTGAAGGAGCACTGTACTACTGAGGATGATTCAAATTAACGTTACACTAACAATTCCAAATAGTGCTAAAAGCATCACTTATGATGGTTACAGTATCATTGTTTAAGTGTACACCGTAAAGAAACGTTCCTAAAATCTTCAGGAAGATATTAACCTATTCGCAGTATGGGGCAGTTATCATACTTCCACATTGTAAATTTTCATACTTTTACAGTTGTTACAATACAAGTCTGGTAACTTTAGTAAACATTCGACTGTTATCTAAAAAAGGTTTGGGAGTGCTATCATGTATGTCTGGGAAACAATTATACCTTACCTACTATCTTAGCGCTCCTATACGAACGTGTGGCAAATTTACAAACTATTTTTAGAGCGTATATTGGATGGTGTCAGCAACCAAACATAACTACTGATCGTGTATTTCAGACGGCCTCTGTTCTGACAGCAGTACTTCTTCTCCGTATTACTGGTCGGTATTCGTGGCTCATAGGCACAGCTGTGGACAGTTCTGCGAAAAGAGAATCCGGCTGAAGTCTAGAAGCCAGTTTAAAACAAATAAAATTGCTGGATCGAAATTTTCAGCATACATTTGTTCTGCAATCCCGCGAAATCCCCGCATTACGAATGGCCGGAAGGGAGTGGCGGTGAAGAATATAACTTCGTAGAATCGCGCCCGTGCAACTATATCCCCCCTTAGCCTCCCTAGTTTAAACATATGTGTTCGAGAATTAAGTTTCGATGACGGCACTTCAGATCCGCACCAAATCAAATACGCCTACCCCCACCCCCATCTCCTTCGTCAGAAAAAACACCGCGTTATCTGGGAAGAGCTGAACGAAAAACGAGTAACTAGGAAACCGGAGGTCGGGTATAAAAAGAGTTGGGCGCGCTCATGAAGATTATGAGTAGGAAGCTACGAGGGCGGGCGATGAAGGTATAATAAAAATTAATCCTAAAGTGGCGAGAGATGGAAAATGGGAGCGGGTCGTTGTTGGGGGTTGTTGGAGTTGGGTGGGGGTGGTATGATGGTGTATAAAACGACCGTGTACTTGTAGACCAACTGCGTTATTATGGGGGTGCCCGTGGGAGGCAGGGGAAAAAGGAAAAGCGTATGAGGGGAGAGGTCGGATTGGCGAGCAGCTTGGAGCAGGGAAGATTGGCCATATAATGCAGCGCAGACTTCAAACTGAATTTAGGGCACTGTAGCGGCTGATTACCTTGAGATGGGGTATGAGGGATGCTGGGATTAGAGCAGGGGCGATGGGGATGGGGGTGAAGGGGGTGGAGCGGTATTCTACTTACGAAGCGGGGAACAAGAGAGCGGGCCGAGAGAACTAAGCGAGAGAGAAGAGAGGCGAGGGACGAAGAAGAACTGGCTACAATGCGCGCGCGTCGCCGAAAGGATGGAGCTATCGTTTTGGAAGCCATGGCGGAGAGAGGCGCAGTCGGAGAAGAAACGAATGGTATGGGTTAGGAATGAGGTTAGCCTAATCTCACCACTCGCAGGCCGCGGGAATTTCCCAGAGACTTTTCTTATCGGTCGCTAACACACTCGTCTTTTCAGGCGGCCACTCACTCATCTTCCCCAGGGAATATTAATTACCCAGAGCAGCGCTAAACTTGGCAACGTGGTGGTCCCTGTCGTCGGCTTGTGTGCGACCACGCCGCCTCGTCTGTTCTGAACCTAGCAGAGAGTTGGAAGCTGCTGCAATCTCTTGGAACATGCATCGCTCTTGTCTCACAACCGCTTCTGTTGATGGAATTAAAAACTACTCAATATTTGTCATTGAACGTTACTGTCAATTAGCACGGTCTCATTGCCCAGCGAAGCTCAGTTTTATGTCAACCAAAACTAATTATAAAATAATATTAGCCTATAGTAAATAACTTAAACTCACTGCAAAGAAACTAACAAAATTTCACTGCAAATACAGTTCAGTGTACCAAAAATATTTAATTTGAAAAACATTCCACGGCAGTATATATTTTTACCAGATTGCTTTCAGGAATGTGTAGTGCTTACCAGTTTCAGTAGACAAGACGAAGGCAGAAATTCTCACCGTAAATACGATAAGAATTTATTTGGGACTAAACGATTGTCTTTTTGGGGTTAGCAATGTCCGTACAATGTTTCAGTGACTGGTGTCAAACTAGTTGTCTAGGCTACCAGGGGTAGTAGGGCCATTAAACGATATATGAATTACTAAAACAGGCTTATGTTGCATCATGCTCTGAAACGTATCGACGATGCAGGCTTGCAGCTGAAAAACAAAATAAAAATATGTTCACAGTAACGACAGACAAATGTTTGGGTTATTGTGCGGACAACAGGGAAATACATCAAAAAGTATGCGAAGATACGAGAAATCCGCCCTATCCCAGCACCCACCAACAAGAGGGGAAAAAAAAAGAATTCCAATAATGTTAGGAGTTATTGAGTTAGTATGAGACACTTTCACGGCGTCCCCTCGAACCTTTGAATAGGTTGCTGGAGTGAAGAAAAAACTTAAGTCGTCAGGAGTACACGAAAAATTCAGAATAGTTGGTTTAAAATAATGTAGATTGACGTTCTATTGAAGAGAATCACAAAATAGTTTATATTGAGTTTAAAAAGTGCTAACATGTGTTCTCTGCGACTCTTAAACTGCGCACAATACCGATGGAGCCAACGGCATTTCATGAAATATTTTCAAAACTCTACCGTTCCTGAAATCTTCACAGTAAACTTACAATTTTCAAACAGTTGTTTCTATGCATACTTGGAGAACCAACCAGCATTTTTTCCTTTTCCAGATCGGATGTATGATGACCAGTGATTGGGTTGGGAAACAGTTTAATAAATCGTCTGTGACTTGCAATATTTGAAAAGAAATAAAAAAGGCAACTATACTGTTTAAGAGTTTGTCATCACACAACATAATATAAAATCAGATTTGAAAATAAAATAATATACATATATCATTTTATACTACAGCTACGTAAACATAGGAAAATAATTTCGAGAATACCGGATATTTTGAATATCATTGTTTTTGTATTTGTGACGTATATGGCTGAAATATATTAATTACAAATTAAATACGAGCAGTTACAATTACTCTTATAAAGTCTCTGAAGTTTTAATTATAATATTCCCTGCAAGATGTGTAGCACAGATTTGACAACTATTTTTTTTTTTAATTTACGGAAGAATTTCTCTAGCCGGGCAACGACTGTAACTTGACTCGTTAGTGAGCGAAAAATTGTCAACCAGTGGTGGCTCGAGGGTTGTTGCCAGGGAGGGCACAAGTTGCCGAGAACTGTAAACTCCTGTGAACGCGCCGCCGTATGCCAATGACCATGAAAAATGTACTTGCTACTTATTGTGTTGTGACCAGTCAGTAATACGCGACACCTACATACCAGCGTGTCAGTGGCTGTAGCGTCAACTAGCGCACAACACTATAACACTATACAGTTCTCTGTTAATTGTGCCCTCCCTGACAACAACCCTAAAGCCGCCACTGTTGTCAACAGAAACTTAATTGAATAACTTAGTTTAAGTAACTTAACTTCATATACGTATTTTATTCGTTCTACGTTAAGGCACATCGCTTTAGCACAGTAATATCTAATTTCTTTTTAGTGGCTTTATGACAGAGATCTTACGGGGAAAAATATTGCGTGGGACGTACAACCAAAGTTTACAAAAATCTATAAAATACATTAGCGTTAATAAAAATGTTTTCTTCTTCGTAGACTGAGATTGGAAAGAGAAAGCTGACGTGTTGCCCTTGCTGCTGAGTTACTAACTATTCATAAGCAGTGTGTCAAGGTACATTTGCATAAAACAGTCTGTATGTGTGAACGTGATCACGTGTCATTAAATAAAGACATGTTTATTTTACCACACTGTTAAGCTTTTATTTCTTATCAATTTAGTCACACAAATTAAACAATTATAACTTAATATTTAAAAAAAAATGTTATTCGTTAACACACAATCAGAAGATATTTACAATCTATAATAAATGTATAAGCTATCCCGCTATACCCCACTGAGTCGCTACGCTACGTAAGGAAGAATAGAGATTTACGTGTTAAATTTTATTAGATTTTGTTAAGTCATATTTAATAATATCGCTTTCGCGAAAAGACAATTTTCAGCATTAAGAAATGGATGGTATTGCTACAGCAATGAAAATGTAAGGAAGATGTCACACTATTATGTCTTCGAGGGTTTGTTGAGTGAAAATACTTATTTTCATATTTTTAAAGGTAGAGCATTTAAAAGACACAATAAAAGATACTATTTCAACGTGGACATCATAGAGATGAACAAAAAGTCAGAAGTAGCATATACGAAGGCTTGACAGGTCCTAAGCCTCTACGAATATAATTCAACACGTTTATTCGCTATCCTTTCACTCGCTAGCGCTCCGAGGTAAGCAGCGACCTTCGATAATTTTTTTTATTTATACTATCTTCCTTCATATTTTTCAAGAAGGACCAGAGTACATAAGCTGAGTACATGGATTTAAACTGGCGAGGACGTTATCCCAATAACTGGGGCGATATCTGACTAAGAGGCGGGCTACAACTTTCGCTTGTTGACAATTGTAAAACAGAGAATAATTACAATACCTATGAACAATGGTCCTAAACATACCTACATCATGGCGAATTAATTTTGCTGAGACGCTAAAGCGATGCATTAAAACCAAATAACTAGAGTGGACAATAGTAAACAAAAATATGTAAAAGCCAGTCATCGCACTAATACAGGTTGTCAATCAATATTCGTGTATGTAATCCTTAATAGGGAGTATATACTGCAAATAAAAATAATAAATTTGTCTCCCTAATGTAGAGGAGTATTAAGAAATTAAGTATTGTAAATTTTCTCCATACATCAACGGTGACGTTCAAATACGTTTGTTTAGGAAACAGTACAATTTACACTAACATTAACAGACAAGGTAGGTGTCCTACACTGCGTAAACATCTATTGTGTTTAGGAAGAATTTTCTCTGTGAAAGTTAGTATGTAATTAAACTGTCTTACAATTCTTTATTACTTTTTTACTGACTAGTTCTTCTGTTTTAATGTTGACTCTCAGTAACTCAGCAGCATTAGCCCACAATGTCGAATATATTCTAGAAAATGGTATGTACAGTACAAGAATATTGTTGAGATTTTTGGAAATATCAACTGAAAAATATTAAAAAATTTAAACAATATCATTGTAGTTAATTAAAATTATAAAGTATTTACGTGAACGTGAATTAAATTAGTTAGGAGACTGACGACACGAGCCGAGGCGAGAACTGTGGAGCGTGAGACAAACGGGTCCATAACAAAGGCCTGAGGGACGATCTCCGGGCGAAGAGACGACATGAAAGGCCCAATTTAGGCGCGCAAATGAGGTTAAAAGTTGGTATTGTGAGCAGCGGCGCCCTCTAGGTTCTCCCCTTTCTACACTTCGGCCGCTGTCTCGTTTCTTAGCCACTGGTTGCTCCTGCGGGGAGAGGGTGACGGTGATGCTGGAGGAAGTTCGAATGCCCTCGACGACACTGCCATCTTTCGGCAGTCGCTCGCAACAAACGGCCGCCAGGTGCTGTGGTTGGGGCAAGCGAGGGTGTATAATAAGGAACTAGCTTCAATACGGCTTTAGATGGCTTTGGATGGAATTAAATTGAAGGAATCCAACACACGAAGTAATATATTTTGAGGTTACCGTACCAATTAGAAGAGGAAGCTCTAAAATATATTCTAGCAAAGTAAAGTAGCAATGGATAAAAAAAGCACAGAAAAATGGGTCTAGATACATGCAGTAAACTTTGACCATGAATATCTCGTTTCCAGTACACCATGATATGATCTCCTTCTTTTTAACTCGGTCCAGTTTTTACTCGCTGTAAATACAATTTATTGAAAGTTTCCAACTGATAGCGAATGGGTAAGGCCAAACATCCCGAAGACAGCAAGATCACTAAAGACGGGATAAGTGTCTCAAATAATCAGAATACTCCGGTGTTCGCCTTGAGTAATTACCAAACGGCACTGGCATAGATAAAATGAACAGCAATGGGTGGATTTGGAATCACGTACTTCCAAGTGTTAGTCCACTTTAAGCTTCCATGTTCCGTTTAAATTACTCATTACCTTATTTTTCGAAAGAATATTTTTATATACATTTGTGATACATGAAATAAAAATTATATTTACAAATTTTTAAACAGAAGTAAATAGCCCTACACAGCTGGCTCATGGATTTTTTTTGCATCGTGTAAAGAGTTTTTTTAAAGGAAATAATTATGCGAAAAGAAAAAACGTATAAAGCTATGCTTCTCTGTTCTTGTTTCCTAGATATCATGCTACGTAACGTGATGTAGGGGCTCCTCAAAATGGATAAAAACCTATTTTCAGACTGCTGTCAGGTAAGAAATACCAACTGGAATTGTAAAACTAAATAGACAAGCGGGCGATGGGTTTTTACTGCGCACTTATCGCAAATAAAAAAGTTGGTCACAGCTCGAAGTCCCATAAGAAAAAAAGCATATATCGCGCAGCGCGCATAATGACGACACTGTTGTACACGCACAGACTAGTCTAGCTCTAATCGTCTGCATGTTTCAGTACCTCAAACGCGGCATCATACTACGAACAATGTGTAAGTTTAACTTTTGTAATAGTAGATAAACAACCCATTATTAGCACAAATAACCGTTGGACACAGCAGTTTACAACATATGCAGTAACGATTTCAGCCTTACAATATTATAGGTTACACCGTTTAAATCAGGCGGTTTTCTGGTTTTAAATTAAATTGTGTGCATGTATACTTGCACAAAGAAAAATCAAACGACTTATTGTCGTATTAATTTTTGTTTGACAACTTTGTATTTAACCTTCAAATGTAACAGTTCAATTTGTGCAAGTAAATATTTAATCGAAATATTTCATTGAACTGTGCTTAAAAGAACATCATCATACTTACAGAACATTTAGCTGATAGAATTAAATCAAATATATTTGTAGAAAACATGTGACATCAAATACAGTATTTAGATAAATAAAATTAGACTTTATAACACTGTAGCAAGGTAAATGACAACCAGCACTTGCGTTTATATGGTAGTTGAAGTATTGATACATACATTTTTTTAAGTACAATATACACAAATACACTGGGTATTTCTAATTACGGGGACTTAATCCACGGCCGTATTCATCACGAACAAATAAGGTGAAAACATATGTATGATTCACCACCTATAGTGCATCCCAAGAGCGGTTTGCCCTTTTCAACTGAATCCGGTTAATTGAATATTTTCAAAAAAGTTGTGTAGATAACTCCAAAATTCTGGTACGCGATTAAATTGACACTGTTACATGGGTTGTGTTAAGTTTAACACTTGTAAACAATATATTTGTAAACAACTAGGTGGTGCAACCGCTATTTTGTGAAAAACTTATGTACCGGCAGTGCATTAATATTCATGTTGCATATTAATAAGAAGCTCGTAAAAATAAGCGTAACAGGCCTTCATCATCATTGCCCTGAATACAACAATTTTAGAGATGATGGTTTATCGCGGCAAAACTTGACTGTTAGCTGGATTTCAAAACACGTTCAGCTTACCAGAACATTACTGGATTTCTATAGTACGTGGATCAGTTACCCTATTTCGCTACACAAATAAGAATTCCGCTATTGTAATATTGGATGCCCGTTGTTGGTCTGCAGGCCGCTACGTTGTGTCTGACGTACATCACCCAATCATATACGTTGCAAGACTCTACACCGTTTTCAAGGGTATGTTTGCCCAAAACATTTTCGCGATATACCATAATATCTAACCATTGTCGCTAAACAAATACTATAGGTACACAACACGGAAATACTGTGACCTGGTTCGTACGCAACACGCATGTTTCCTTAAATAAATGGACTTCGTATAGCTGACAGTGCCAACACAATATCACACTATACGTAGGGACCTGAAAGATTAGTGTTTTGTTTTAGGTACAGGTTAGAATTCAAACAACTGTAAGTTAGAGTCACATTCGTAATTGGCTCTTGACTCGTTTGACACGTCTTGTAGATTCCTGAGCCAATTATGAAGCAGCAACAGAGTACAGTTATCACTGTGTCAGTGTGTAGTCTATGCGTATGTTGTCTGCTTGGGTAAACATATATTCTTGGAGGCTAACCTAGAGGTCAGTGAACCCGCCAATTTTTCCGGCCCCTAACTATACGTTATTCGTGTGTTGTGAAATGAACTATTCGTGTGATGCTAGCATGGATGTATACACGCTTCGTAGGTGGAACCAAATCCCTTCCCTCCGAATACCCTATCACGATAGCAGTATTGTTGCACGAGAGGGGCACTTTATCACTGATGTGGTCCGTTAACGCATAATTACTGTGTGTCAAGCTCACCAGTCACCTGCTGCTACCACAAGTTATGAGCTCATAATATTTGCGCTACACGGAAAGTAGACTCAAAACATGTCCATTGCTGTTAATCTCGATCGTGCAGTTATCTGAACGGTACAAACAGGGTAAACGCAAAATAGCTATCCTTCCATCAATTGGATTGCTGGGAATGCTAAGCTCCAAATGCCAGACATTACACGTTTCATGTATGAATGTTTATTCTCCGTGTACTATGCGACATATTTATTATCTATTATTATTGCTAAACTGCTGACATGTAATGTTGACAAACATAACCACAAATCTTCGAAATGTCCATTTTGTACAGTTATACATGCATAAAAACGTATCATCATTTATCTTGCGTCAACGTTTAAATATGCCTGGTTGGCCGCGAATTGTTTGGAACGATTAAAAAATGCTCTAATGTAACGCCTTCTGTATTTGCAATATGAGCTACGTACACAAGAATCCACTTATAAAAGTCTAATGGGTTCAGATCGGGTGAGTGTGGGGCATGCATAAGTGTTCGTTCGACCAATCAACGTGCCGTTAAGTGTTACATCCAACAGAGCTCGGAAAGGACGACTGAAAATGTGCTGGAGCACCGTCGTGCATGAACCACGTTTTTCTGCTTGCGTGCAAAGGCACGTCCTCCAACATTTGTGTCAAAACATTGCCAAGAAACTCTTTGTATTATTCACCAGTTATCGTGTGGTGGCAGCACTTATGACCCCAGCAGACAATCACACACAGTGCTAGCCCACACAGTAATATGTATTGTTGCTGATGTATACCACTGGTGGTTGGTGATGCCCTGTGAATTTTGACATGTCTTTTAATGATTGCTGTAGAAGTTAGCATGCCATCCCTTCCAAACGTGGCCTCGTCTGTAAACATAAGTGACTAATCTAGGACTGCTACTTAAATTTGTCCAATGAACCACTGGCAGAATGCCACTCGAGCTGGGTGATCGCCAGGCGCAAGAGCATATGGTAATGGTAAGGGAATAATAACCGTTAATGGGGAACTCACCATACCGTTGCGAAACTAGAATGTAATGTAGATACCAAGTTCCTGATACTGGCCCCTGGTTCCGGGCTAATGTGGTCGAAGATGCGCTCTTCTAGCAGAAGAGGACAGTCTCTTGGGTTATCCTCTACCAGCATTATTCACATGCAATGTCCCAGTCCCAGCAAGTTGGCGAAACAACGAAGCAAATATTTTATAGTTTGGCTGTACTCTGACTGGGAATGTCTCACCATACAACCACTTCGCTAGTCTACCAATCTCACTCGAAGTACCATACATTAATATCATGTCTGCTTCTTTACGATACGAATAATCAGATTTAGTTTCAATCTGCAGAGGACACTTGTGTACAGTAAAGATATTCAGGCTTAAAAAAAAACAGAAAAACTGCAACCGAGAACTTTGCCTCAGAGCACCATTGTCGTCAAATACTTCAAGCGATACAATATATTTGTGGCGAACATTGAACACGGTAGGTGAGCAGGGGCATACAAACAGAGGAGACCTGACGAAATGTGCACTGTTGTGCCATTTGTAGTCTGAATGTCATAACTGCTGGTGTGAATTCACATAGCTCGGTGGACTCTGTGTTGCTTTCTGTCAGGCGCTTCCGCAGTTTTATTGCAATCACAATGCACTGAACCATTAATCTGATGTCATGTCTGATCCATGTTAGCGTGTCCGACTTTCTTGGTTGAATTTGTTGTGTTACGGTGTTCCTCATCCTGTGAACAATTGAGCATGAGTGAGTACAAAAAGTCACAGAATTCACAATGGAAAAATATGGGTATTCATGGTTCTAATGACTTGCATTTGTAGCTCAGCTTTTCCAGCTACTCCTTTGACGGCAGAACAGCATTCTGTATTTACCCTGGCCGTACCTCGTTAGGTAACTACACGACTCTAAGTGTAACAGCAACATATGGGTTTTGAGTACACCTTCCGTATGGTGCAAGTATTTGTGAACTCAAAACTTCTGGTAGCTATACGTGACTGTCGGAATCATGGTTAGCTTGGCACACAGAAAGTAGAGTTTTTAAACTGGCCATAGGTGGAGCCCCCAACAATGACGGCCCTTCTAGTGCAAAAATACTGCTATCGTGATTTGCTGTTGGGTAAGGAAGGAGGGGATACTTGTTTACATAAATCTCGAGCCATCCTCGCTAACCGCACATGAGTAATTTCTTTCTTAACACACAATTGTTGCGTTATGGGGCATTGTGTTAGCACTAATCTGCTACATGTCAGCTCATCTAAAGTGACCTGCGTGTTGCCTACAAACCTGGCCACAGCACTTTAACGTACATTTAGCGATTATTTCCGGTAATAATTGTGAGAAAGTCAAGAATGATGCAGGATTTGAACGCATAGTTTTACAAGCTCCTTATTAACATGCCACATAAATGCTTTTCTAAACATAATTGTGACAATCACATAAACATTTTTTTTGCTAACTCAAAACCACACACATCCAATTAATCGTTTGCTTGCCAGTGCCATGCAATTATTTTGTAAATGAATTTTGCAAAATATATAATTAACTGGATTAACTTAAAATAAGCGTAGCTCTCTTGGAATGCCCTTTATGTGGTAAGTTATATATATACACATATATATGCATATTTCTTTTGTCTTATTATTTCTTGTGAGGGATATGCCAGCGGAGTACGTCCGTGTATTTAAGAAGCACCCTTTAAATGAGACTGATTGATGATAATTGGTACATTGACTGACTGATATGTCAAGCCACAGCCCAAACAGCTGTACATAGAAACGTAAAATTTAGACAGACTGGGTTCACCTCGGTTCATATGCGAGCAACAGAAGGGGTATTCTGTTATTCGCACTGTAAGGGTGTGAAAATTTGTTGAAATGTATTTCCCATGAATCTTCTCTATTGCTCGAACCTGATGGGTTATCAGGATGCTGTTTTATTTACTTACACACTCATAAAAATGCTTACTAAGTGATTTAGGATTTTTTTTTTTTTAACTGAACAATTAATGGAAAGAGAAAAAAATGTGCGCCCGATTATCATTTAATATCTAGCATACTGTTTGAGGTGCGTAGTTGGTTTTCCGCTCAGAATGATAATGACGTAAACACCCGAAAAGTGTTTTAAGTACTGATCGAAAGTCGATTACTCGTAGAGGGAGAAAAAGGAAAATAATATTTTTTGTGAATGATCTATATAGATCGAACACAATGGGCTATAATTGTGATTTTTACTTCATTTTGATCCTTCTTTGTTCCATACTTTAGGGATTTAAATGACGTGAAATATGTTATCCATCATTCCTCATCTGACTGGATTTATTTACTTGGACATACTCCATTGCGAAATAAATGACTGTTAAAAGAAAACCAGTCATGCACTCCCATTGCACAGTTCTTTCAAAGATCATTCCTCATACATTGAACCAGTCGATACATCGCAGTGATCAATACTTTAGCTGATGCTTACGTAGATATCAATATCATCTTTTCCGGAATTTTTGAAATTTTACGCAAGTATAGTTAAACAAAGGCCATAATGCGATTTGATTCAAAAGCTATATATAGCTATAGCTATATATATACGATCCAATAATATTTTCTATATCAACGTTGTTTGTGCCTAAGGAAGATGACTACCTAAACATCTGAAATCTTATTTTACGATTTTTTTTGTAAGATGGGGTGAAATATGTGTTCAGTGAATCGTCGATACACACACACACACACCTATACACACCAACACACACAATACAGGTTGTCCATAAACTGCCGCATAATATACACACGACGTGACCGCTGGGTTAAATTAGAGACGAATATGTTAGTGGGAAAATGTAGTACGATGACATTTTAGATGCACAGTGTGGCAACATAGCACTCAGTGGCGATGCGTGACGTAATTTGAAAGGCAAGCTACTAATCATATTTGCGACTACCAGGATTTTAGCGCTTCAAAAGAGAAAGAGGAGGGGCGGCTTAAAACTAGGAGTATTTTTAACGGAAGAGAGAGATAATAAAATTGACTATAGCATATTCCCTGGCAACAAGCATGGCAGCCAGTTTAACTGACGTAACGGAAATAGTAACGGCTTGTATGGCAGCTGTTAAACGGTATCGCGTCAAAGATTCATTATCAGAATGCGTGAAGGCAATATGACGGGATGTCGGGATACCTGATACCTTAAGATAAAACCAAGGAGCCAGCCAGAGAGTGGGTCATATTTTCACGTTACTATCTACAGAAAGCCGCGTTAGCGGGGGCGTGATTTAGAGGAAGAGGGAAAATCTCCCCTGGATTTAGAAGGATATAAATTTTCTTTTATAATTTGTTGTTTACATAATACTAACGCAAACACATAAAACCTAAGTTTTATTAATAAAGTTTCTAATTTATACATGCTTAATTAATAAAAAAGATGCAACAAGGTCACTGTAAAAAAAATCTTGCCCTCCCCCTCCCCCCCAGAAAAACCGGAAATGACGCTCCTGCGTGTTGGGAAATCACGGCTGGTGATGTGGCCGATGTTCGAGGTCACTGACTGTAGAGTTACGGCATGCGCATTATTATAAACATCACTCTCATAAAGCCTTCGTTTAGTATCTTGCCATCAACACTGTTGAACGATTTTTGTATTTTTACAAAGAAAAGTTTTGGAAGCCCAGTTGCCAATAAAGCCTTAGTAATACTAACTTCGCAAAATTGAATAATTTTCAAAGTTAGTTTTAGTGTTACTAAGGCTTCTTTTGGCAACTGGGTTTCCAAAATGTTTTATTGTAAAAGTAGCCTACTAAAAAATTACAGTCAACAATAGATCTCACAAGGATAGTTCAGATCTGGTTATGAGAACTGAGCACAAAACCCATTGTCGAAATTAATTCTGCTACATTTACAAAAATTTCGAATGAAGAGAAATTTAAAATAAGATTACAAAGATGTTGACTTACGTAAATTTCAGGTGTTTGCCTACCTTCTTTGAAGAGGTCACAGCTTTGTAGAATAGTAAAAACACTGCTGGAAAGAGGTTAAGCATGAAATACACACACACAAAACACTTGCATCCACGGTTCCGTTTAATTCATTTTATGTATCTTGGATTTTCGTCTCGCAAGACCATTTTTAATTCCTAGTTTAGATAGCGCAGCTAATAATGGTAAATTTCAACCCACAATAACTAAATTAAATAAAATACGACAATATTCTCTTGGCAGTATTACCGTGCAGCGCGGGAAATTTGCTAACATATTGGATTCGTAACTAGTAAAACCAACTGCCGGTGACCAGTGTTGCCAACTGAAGTTTACAGGAAACCACTAATGGAATTGGAATATCACCAGAGATCTATCTTATCAATAGAAAAGATTACTAGTACCCGTTTAAACAGTCATCGCCTTCCTGTTTATCCGCGTATAAGTTACAAAACTTGACCGGTAATACATTATCTGAAATCACAGTTACTGGTAACAAAATCACTAAAGTGGCAGTTCTGCTAGGTTCGGCTATATTCGGAACACTTCGGTGAAAAAGCACTGCAATCGTAGCTTCTAACACAGCGTCCCGTAGCCAATCCCCTCCCGTGTTCCTTCCGCCCGGCCACCCCTCCAACCCCTTCACTCACCCGAATACTATCGCGGTAACTCTATCCTCTGGAAGCGTTATTGGAAGCACTTTTAAACAGTTTGCTTTTGTGGTTTACGAGTTCTTATCTTCCGATTGACAGTGTTGTAACCCGAGCGGAATTCGTAAAAGATACACCTATCTGCACGAGTCATGTTAGCTTCTTATAGTAGAGACAAGGTTGTAAGTAAATATTTATTATAGCCAGAGCATTATCAGGAAGCTGCCTGGGCAAGCACTGCTTGCCTTGCTTACCCTGACGAGACGCCACTGATAGCACTGTACATACGCCCCTCTTGCGCTCCACAGATATCTTACTTATCTTACTATTACTGCTCTGACCTACATATTAGTGATCCATGTTAAAAACCTGAGCAGTCCAAATATGATTATATGTTACCTTGACTTAATATGCATTCAATAATATCTGACCACGGAACGCAAGAGGGGACTACCTCCGTGCAATGCTGCTACATTGCGCACATAAAATGTGTTGTCGTACAAAAATTTTAGACTGACATTTTCATCTCCAATTTAGTCCACGTTTCGCGTGGTGTGAATATTAGGCGTTTGTTTCTGCATAACCTGTATACACGCGCGCGCACACACACACACACACATATATACATATATATGTATATTTGCATACCAGTAGACTATGTCGTGTTCATCACATCCATGGGACACCCATAAAATAGTCTGAAATTCGATACAGTGGTTTTAGAAATTTGACATGCTAAAGGGGGGAGGGCGAACCTGACATATAGAATCCAATGATCTATAGTCGTGTTCATCACGTTCCCATGACACCCATAGCTAAGTCTGACATGTGACACAGGTGTTTTTTCGAAATTCGACCAGTTAAGGAGTGAAAAGAGATGACATGTTTTAGTTACATTCTTGATATCTATATAACCCGTCGAGGTAAAGTTGCTCTTCTCTTAAGGTGTATAAATATGTAAATACCAGTAAATTAATTTCAGTATTATTTTTAATTAGAGCTCTCACAACTGTGAAGAATTTTGATGGGTTTTTAAACGAATCGTAGATTAAGATTTCATCCAGCCGGTAATCGTCGTGGTTTTCATTTCATTACGATAAAAATTTTATGTGATTTCAATGTTTTTCCAAAATTAAACCTCTAAAGAAGTGAACAGGTGAATTATTTTTTTATTAACCCTTGACATTTATGTAACCATTTGAGATATTGACGTGTGGTTTGCTTTAGAATGACACTTATTTAAGTTCCTTTAGTGTTATGTAAGTTAGTGGATAAAACAGATTAGTTACCGGCATCACGAGGAGAAACTATTTTATAAACGATTTAAAGCAGACGACCTGCGAACGATTTTATATCATCGAGAAACAATCTATACCGTTTTACAATGACTAGATATATAATTACGTATTGTTGTAAAACCTCTGTGTGCCTAAGAAATTTCTATTTTATTTATTTTATGTATTTTAAAATAACACATTCGAAGTTACGGAGCTAAAATGTTTGTTGCTCCTGTCTACGATTCGAGAGTTCCTGTGTTTGAATACGTGAAATTCTGACACCTAAGGACTACAATGCTGATGAAACTAGTGCTACATAGACGAAGTCATTTGGGGGGTAAGAAAGGATTATCAACAAATCTGGATACATGTAACACTACAGTTCACAACTCTCTCAAGAGCCTGTGCAGTGTCAGCCCACGTGCCATACCATCTCACACGATTAACCTTAACATTACTGCGAAATCTTAAACCGCAAAACCTCTTCAGTAGTTTCAAGTCAAGTTTTAAAGGTAATATCAATATATTATTAAGGCTAGAGTCTGCAATGGTTTTGGTCGAGGTAAATCTGTTTTCGTTCTACGTATACTGCTATCATCACGTTACACTCACTTTCTCATTTATGAAACTATATTCTCCTTCATGGTAAGTTTTGCTATGCCAATAAATAAGACCTTTGGGCAGCTATAGCTACTTAGTGTGGTACAGAGTAAGCTCAGCTAGCAGCTTGGTTATCCTAACACTTGATAGCCGAACTACTAATCTAACATTCAAATTATATACATATCATTTACTCACGATTACTCGTGGCTTTCTTTGTTAACGGCGCCTCTTAGCGTGAAGCCGTCCCGGCGCCCGGCCCCCATGGGCGTAGGGAGAGATCACGCTCAGTGGCGATGCGTGATCTAATTTGAAAGGCAAGCTACTAATCATATTTGCGGCTACCAAGATTTTAGCGTTTTAAAAGGGAAAGAGGGGAGGGGGGTCCTTAAATCTCGGAATATTTTAACGGAAGAGAGTAGTAATAAAACAGACTAAAAAGCATTTTCCTTGGCAACAAGCGTGGCAACCAGTTCAGCAGGAAATCGTAACGTCTTGTATGGCAGCTGAAGGTATCAGGTATCGCGTCAAAAATTCTTTATCAGGATGCGTGAAGTCAATACCTGATACCTTATAAGATAAAACCAAGGAGCAGGCCAGGCGGTGGGTCAGATTGTCATGTTATTATCTACAGTATGCCGCGTTGGCAGGGGCGTCATTTAGGGAAAAAGGGGGGGGGCATATTCCCCCTCCTGGATTTATAAGGATAAGTGTATAAAAATTTTTGGTGTATTTTGTTATTTACATAATACTAACGTAAGCGCATAAACCAAAGTTTTATTATTAAAGTTTCCAATTTATACATGCTCAATAAATAAAAAAGATGCAACAAGGTCACTGTCGCCCCCCTTCCCCCAAGAAAAACCTGAAATGACGCCCCCACGCGTTGGAAAATCATGGCTGGTGATGTGGCCGATGTTCGAGGCCATTGGCTGTAGAGTTACAGCATTCGCATTATTATAATCATAGCTCTCATAAATCCTTCGTTTAATATCCTGCCATCAACACTGCCGAACGATTTTTGTATATCTACAAAGAAAAGCTTTGGAATCCCAGTTGCCAATAAAGCTTTATATATAACTGCATAATTTTCAACGTTAGTTGTAGTATTACTATAGACAGTTTGGGATAAAGTAAGCACTCAAAAAATGCCCTGCTAAAAATCTATTTTCAGCCATTTCATATTTTTCCGCGCGTAACGGCAAACGATGGGAAATGTCTAACATCTCTGGACACGGTACATGATGTTTGCACAAGTAACATAAAGTGTTCAGTCGGTAGGAACCTATACAGTTTGATAAAAAATATAATTATATAATGTACAAGTACGTCCATTTCCGTTGATTTTGTTTCAGTGTTGTTTTATTAAAATATGAAAATACACTGAACTATTTTGCGTAATTTCGCTGCCAACCATACAAGGTGTAAAGCATCTCTAGTTAATGTAGAACTATATGCTGTAACGGCCAGTGATATTTTTCAGATGTTAAATTTTTAGTGTTCACTTTATCCTGAACGACCTAACGCTTCTTTTGGCAACTGGGTTTCCAAAATGTTTTACTGTAAAAGTAGCTTACAAAAAATTACAGTCAATAATCGATCTCACAAGGATAGTTCCGATATGTTATGAGAACTGAGCACAAAACACCATTATTGAAATTAATTCTGTAACATTTACAAAAATTTCGAATTAAGAGAAGTTTTAAATAAGATTACAAACATGTTGAATTACACTAATTTCAGGTGTCGGCCTACCTTCTCTGATGAGGTCACAGCTTTGCTGAAAAGTAAAAACACTGCTGGAAAAAGGTTTAGCACGTAATCCACACACACAACACTTGCATCCACGTTTCCGTTTAATTAATTTTATGTATCTTGAATTTTAGTCTCGCAAGACCAATTGTATCTCTAGTTAAGATAGCGCAGCTAATAAAGGTAAATTTCAACGCACAATAACCAAATTAAATAAAAAACAATAATATTCACTTGGCAGCATAACCGTGCAGCGCGGGAACTTGCGAGTATATTGGATTCGTGTAGTAAAACGAACTGCCGGTGACCAGTGTTGCCAAATAAAGTTTATAGAAAACCACTAATGGCACTAGAATAATCACCTGAGACGTATGTCTTTTCAATAGAAAAAAATTCAAATTTACTAGTATCAGTTTAAACAGTCTTTGCCTCCCTGTTTATCAAAGTTTAAGTTACAAAACTTGACCGGTAGTACACTATCTGAAATCACAGTAACTGGTAACAAAACCACTAAAGTGGCAATTCTGCTAGGTTCGGCTATATTCTTATCACTTCAGTGAGAAAGCACTGCAATCGTAGCTTCTAACACAGCGTCACGTAGCCAATCCCCTCTCGAATTCCTTCCAAAGGGACACCCCACCAACCCCATCATTCACCCAAATACTATCGCGGTAACTCTACCCACTGGAAGCATTATTGGAATCGCTTTTCAATAGCTTGCTTTGGTTGTTTACGAGTTCTTATCTTCCGTTTGACAGTGTTGTAATCTGAGCGGAATTCGTAAAAGATACACCTATTTTCACGAGTCATAGTTAGCTTCTAGTGGAGACAAGGTTACAAGTAAATATTTATTATGATCAGAGAATTGTCAGGAACCTGCCTGGGCAAGCACTGCTTGCCTTGCTTACCCTGACGAGACGCCACACGCTCTACCACGCAATGGACTTTAGCTAACAGTCAGTTGGAACCACCGAACTCTTAGACAGATCACTAACCTGCGCCTCCATCCACCTTTCAAAGGAGTTACAGTAGCTAGCGAGAGAGCCTAGGGCCACCCATCCCAGGATTTCGCCCACAATCCTGTCCCCCGACTGAGATCCTCAGCTCAGCCGCCTCTTGGTTTGAGTCGGGGCCTATCTAACCCCTAACAGACTAATCTAACACTCAAATTACATACAGCAGGAATAGCCGCTTGGCTATCAATTAGTTCAGTGTTGACATAATGAGGAGGTATTGTGCCATAATTAGAGATTATGGTATATCAAGAAAATGTTTTGTGCCAACATACCCTTGGAAACACTGTGGTTTCTTGCAACATATATGTTTGCGTGTCATACGTCTGACACAACGTAGCTGCCTGCAGACCAATAATAGGCATCAAGTATTAAGATAACAGGGTTCTCAGTCAAATAGGCAAGAGCTCAACGCACAAGCGAAAGCCAGTCATATTTTCATAAGCTGAACCTACGTTGATTCCAGCAAAAAGTCAAGTTTTCTCACGATATACCATCATTACTACGTACATCTAAATGACATACACACACAAATATGTTGATTATTTTACGAGGCCACGTAGAAATTTAGATTGCTTACGGGATCATTTATATTAACAGAACGTACACATTTCATATACGTATTTATTATATTATAATATTAATTTACACTACCAAAATATCTTAAATGCACTGACAAAAAAGTACGTAATGTTTTAAATTTTTTGATGTAAATTTTTTGTTGGAATTCAAAATTTTTTCCTCTTGTTACGGCAGTATTGAATTGAACTAACTGCGTTGTCGTCACGCTGTTAATGAAGAGGGAAGATCTCGTAGAAGTGCTCTCTCTCTCTCTCTCTCTTACCGCGGCGTGCTGCCAACTTGAGAGGTTATTTGTTGCGACCCTTCTCCATTATTTTTCCCCTCAGAGAACTGCACCCTCCACCACCTAGCTCGGCGTGTCTTGACGACCAAGGAGGGTCTGACGAGGTGCTGACGGCTCTTGGGGGAAGGACTGAGTTTTCAATACGGTACCTATTATGAAAGCCATTCTTGGAAGCTGCAAATCAAATTGCCTCCCCCACTGAACGCCTGATGTCGCCCCAAAACCCTCCGGAGATCTGAAATCCACCCCTTCCGATCTCTCCTTCTCCGAAGTTGTTCCGATAACACGAACTAACTTGCCCGAAAATATAAACCCCTTTCAAGAAGCAGATACATAGGCGTTGACACACGTTTTTTTTAATATACTTTTCAAATAAATAATACGCTTTTAAGATCATCGTTTGGTATCTGTGTCTCAGTGTGTATGTGCATCCATGTGTGTGTTCGCCAATAAAAATGTTCAATTCGTAATTCAAATATTAACAAACCGGGTCCTTGTAAAGTACTTAGAACGTGAGTTTTAGGTATTTTGTTTATGCCGTGTTTATATACTTACAAAGAGGTGGATATATTATATTTATAATGAAGTTATATATTCAAGAAACTGATTTGTAGAAGGACATATAACTTGGATCAATTTGAATAATACTTAATAAAGTGAAATATATACCTTGTTATGTTCGTTTAGTGTTTATACTTTTTATAATTGCAGCAGTCTTATAATTTTTGTGATAACACGAGATATTAATACAAGAAAATATGGCAATTTCATCACATTTGGTACACATATAAGTACTTAGGTAGGTGTCTTGGCTTTTAATATTTTTTTCGTGTCGTTTTCTCATTTTCGAAATGAAGGCCACTTACACTGTTTTTTTTACCACACGGTATATCTGTGGCAGCATTTTTAAGAGTTTGAACGAATTCGGAATACATTTAGTATTTAGTACGATCACTTAACATGCATGCATTTTATAATGCCGTCTTCATATTTTCAAAATTGTAGTTTTTTTCCCACGAGATATACGACAAATAATTTTGTTTAGAAATTTATCAAATGTGGTGCAGACATAGTATTTAGTAAGGTGACTTGAAATTACTTATTTTGATCATGCAAAATTAATAATGGAGTATGTCCAAGTAAATAAATCCGGTCATGCACTGCCATTGCATGGTTCTTTCGGTAGACAATGTGTTTGTTTGTAAAATAATGCGACAGCCAGTACACAGGCTGAGTTACGTCACGATCGGGTTGTAGGGGGTGGAAATACGTGTGCTTAGGTAACTCCAGACACGGCCCGTTAATACGAAACTACCACCTGTCATGAAATTTCTAAAAAGTGTTTTCAGTCTCAAAATGTCCCCTCCTACGGTGCCTGTGTGCGCAGGGTCTGGTACTCGACGACAAACGACTGGCGGCCGCTGGGGCGTGACGAATGTCATTTGTTACATGGTTAGAGCTCATATTTTCATCCCCCTTCCCCCCAACTTCTCACCTACTCCGCCAAACACGGGGGCGACAAATCATATTACTCCCTTTTGACGCGGCTCGACACCAATTTGCGCCTTGCACGCATACGCGCCAGTCAGGCGGGTGTATGTGGGTGAACCAACCCTCATACCCTTCTCAACTCCCCTCATACCCTGCCACTGCTGCGCCGCGCGCCCAAAGTGCTGCTACAAGGGCGGCGGAGTGATTTGTCCCCATTGTGCCCAGTGATACCAACCAGCAAACCATGAACTCCCTCAGGGCAGGACTCCTTGCCTCGCACCCCGCCCCCTTCCCCATGATATAAACCAGCCTTGTACTTCAACGGAAGTCGTGATACACGACTTCCTCAACTCTGGAGAAGGATAAAAGTGTCTTAAATATAACGAACTCTTCCTCGTCTACTGAATGCGGACGTCAATAATAGTGCTGTACCTTAACAAGAAAAAAGTTTTTTAAATGTATTATGTTCACAACAAAAGCTATCTTCAGAAAAATGTGTACCGTATAACATAACAATAAATAATGCTTGTAAAATTCGGATTTTCTACGACACCACAACTGTAAAGTTATGTTTATTTAACAGAAAAGTTCTCAGGCATTTTCAAAATGCTTTGTTGCATGTATGTCATTTTGGTTTTAAATACAGGCATGAACAATGCATATACAAACACCTCAGTAAATCATTGCGTGGATCGTTTCTAAATAAAAAAATTATATGTATAAAGTTACTAGTTCAAATCCTGTAGTGAGCTACCCTAACAGACACACAAAATTTTCAGCAGAACGTATTCCAGTTGAAACGTAAATTTATTAATCTCTTGATTAGTTAATGTTGTTAGGGTTGTGCGCTAACAAATTGTTATTGATGTTTATTTATTTATATCACCCAATGGACTCCAATATTGAGCAAATTGCTCCTTAAAATAGGGCTTGTAATTAATTAATACAAATCTACAATACAATATGAACACTGCATGTCATCTTAAGACAGTTTAATAATATTCCAATACTGATTAACTATAGTTCTATATATATATATATATATATATATATATATATATATATATATATATATATATATATATATATTGAGTATAAGGTCACATATACTATCACTTACAAGTAATCAGTTTTACAAAAACAGACAGTCATATTACAACCAGGCCCAGTGAACAGCAAATATAACAGACTAGAGGTATTATGGCAATATAAGTATATATCACCTAGTTGGTATGCCAGTAAACAATATAAGAAATAAAAGTGCTAAACCAAACCTAGATTAACCCTCAGATGTGTTTATCCCCCACACACACCAACAAACCTAGCTGTATTTTGGTATACGTAGGATAAATACACTAGGGAAAGCAAAGTCATAAATACATCAAATAAATGCAATATGCATTACTCATGCATTTAAATACTCTTCGATTGAATAGAAATTATGTAGCAATAAACATCCCTTTAACTTTTTTTAAATGTGTTGCTGTTAGTTTTACTAAATTGTTTGATATCATTAGGAAGTTTATTAAACATTCTAAGACCTGAGAAATGTGCTCCTTTCTGAAGTAGTGTTAGCCTATTGAATGGATAATGTATGTCATTAATATTTCTGGTATTATAAGCACACACACACATATATATATATATATATATATATATATATATATATAGTGATTAAAAGAACTGGGGGTTTTAACAGCGAAATTAATTAATGAATATATAAATATATATACTGTGAAGGAAATGTGAGACTATTTAGTTTCTTCAGTAATGGTCTACATGTATCGATCTTTTTTGTTCCCAATATTATTCTAATGGCTCTTTTTTTAATTCTTAATATTTGTTTACTATTAGATATAGATCCCCAGAAAATTATTCTAAATGACATTATGGAATGGAAATAAGCGTAATATGCCTGTTTAAGAGCAGTTGATGTTATTAAAGGGGCTATGTTTCGTAAAGCGAAGCAGGCCGCATTGAGTTTGGGCTCGATATTATTCACATGATTACTTCCGCTTTAAAAGCTGTCTAGATGTAAACCCAAAACTTTTGCTGTATTACATACTTTAATATTACTATCGCCATACAATATTTGAAATTAATTGTAGCTTGGAAGTTAATATAAGTAATTTTATTTACGTTTAGAACACGTTTGTTCGCGTCGAACCAATTTTTTATCATTGAAAGTGCCAAATTAGCTATGTTAGACAACATTGAAATATTTTTAGTACGGCAAAGAATGCTAGTATCATCAGCACAAAGTGTCACATTTGCTTCTTCCCAAACATATGCAGACAGGTCACATATACTAGAAACAACAGGGGACCAAGGATAGATCCTCGTAGAACTCCATATTTGATCAAGCCCCTATTGGAGCGGGCTTCGGTCGGGTCTGGACCTGTTATTACTACCTGCGGATATCTTTGTGTTATGTAAGAAGTGAACCACTGAAGATCTACACCATTACTACCATAATACTGTTGTTTATCTAAAAGAACATTATGATCAACGCAGTCAAAAGCCTTCGTCAGGTCGCAGAACGTTCCAACTACATATTATTTTTTGTCTAACAGATTTTAAATACTTGTCGTTAAACTGTAAGTGGAATCATCTGTAGATTTATCCTTCCTAAATCCATAATGTGACTTAACAAAATATTTATTTTGTTCAAAATATTGAGATAATCTTTTAAACATTTTTTCTTAACTTTTTGCAAATGTATCTATAGTAAATTTCAGTCTCTCCGGAAAAAGCCAGAATTGAAGAACGAATTAAGGATATGGCAAAGTTGTTAAATTAATTCAATGCGTTTCTATAAAATTACAAACAATAATTTGACTTACGAAAACACTGCCTAAGTAATGCCATCGAATCATTATGATTTTTATTACTAGATTGGTTGATTATTGAGTCAACTATTTCTAGATAATATTGATTGAAAGCATTGGCTACCACATTTGGTTCATGTAATAGTTCATTATTTATTTTAATGAAGATAGATGTTTTGGGTAAAGCAGATTTGCCAGAATGAGGTTTTTTATCGTCCAAGAGGGTTTTAATTTATTTTATGACTGTGTTATTATGTTTTGGAAGTACTTTTGTTTAGCTTTCCAAAATTGTTATATCAATATTCCTGCGGAAGTTAATCATCCTACCATTGGAAAAGCAAAAATTAGTTGTATGCTTGCTTTGGAAATGATACGCTATTTATTACATGTGGAATAAGATAATTTGAGATAGTTGATATGACAATTAATTACGTAATTAAACTGCAGTTTCCAACATACAGACAGAATATCAGAATTCGTACTTAATAAATTATTAAATGTACTAACTGATTCAATGTCTTACCCCATATTTTTTTCAGCGCTTTTTTATCAGTCAACATTGACAAAAATAATAGATTCAAAAGTGAAAAATCTTGCAGCTCCAGCTCATACTGTCAGAATTTGAGTATACGTGTGACAAATCGTGTTCAAATTTCAAATGTTCTACTATCTCTTCGGGTTTCATTTGTAACTATTTCCACCCGAGGCCTCCGTATCCGACATTTTTTGACAATAAAGTTGCCTGAGTCACCAGTTACAGATTGCTTATTATATCAGAAACTTCCCCAATGTGGGAAGGTGCAATTTGAAGTGGTGGACTCAGAATTGTCTGAAGTTGTTTGTGTAACATTTGGCAAACGAATGTCTTGTGTTGCCACGGGAACAAGCCGCAGGACAGGTCATTACAAGGTTCTCACTCTTACGCCTGCCCAACAACTCCACAAGTTTTCATCCATTCTGTCCTTAATTATTCCATCGTTTAACAAATCTTAAAATGCTACGTGTGCATGAGCACTAGAAAGCTCAACAGTAATATATACTGAACGTAAACGAAATAAGTGATGCGAGGAATATGTCGCGATAGCTGATATCTGTTAAATTTACTTTCATACAAATGCCTAAGTTGACGTGCGGTTTGCACGAAAACGATAGGTTCTAGACAGTTGCTACAAGAGGACCATTTTTGTTACATCTGTTAAATTTCTCAACAATTTATCTTCGAATTTAGAATATTTCTTTTTCAAACGTTACAAATGTTGTACGCAATTAACGGGTGGCAGCACATTTTATTTTCGCAGGGGTAAAAAGTATCAACCAGCATTTGGTGCTGGTTTGTCGGCTGCATTAACGTTAAGTAACATCGCATTGTTAGTTTACGTCAATCAGTTTTTTTTGTGTACAAAGTGTGTTATAGTTTTCTGCTTTGTCTTTTACAAGGAATCACGAACCTGAGTTTATTGGAGTAATTTTCAAACACCGTATGGAGTCAACTCCCGATTATCCGCACTAATGGAGGGGGCCGATGCCTCGGTTAGTCCAAAATCGCGGATTATCCACTTTTACCCTTTCTTAGATCTTAATAGAAACCAAAAAAGGTTAAATTATTCATTCCTGCAAAAAAAGGAAAAAATTTAATCTAGTAGACTGTCGATTATTCGCAATTAATGATTGGAAGGTATGTACTAAGAACCTAAAAGCACAAATAATAATAAAATCAGGGATATTTTGTTTATCCAATATAAGTATCTTGTTAGTCTATTCATGCGCGAGGTTAATTGTTTTGCCTGCTGGGAAAGATGTAAATCATCTTCAAGCATTAAAAAAAAAAAACGTTTTAAGGCATAACCTGTTGGCTAACATTATGCGAGTAAACACAGATTGTATTTATAAGTAACAAAAACATTTTTTTTCAAAGTATTAAATTTTTCAACTATTTAAAGTGAAATATTTTGCGCCGATAATCCGAACACGGATAATCGGAAGTCTACTGCGTGTGTGTGTGTGTGTGAATATATATATATATATATATATATATATATATATATATATATATATATATATATATAGGTGTGTGTAGGTGTGTGTGTGTGTGTGACGTCAAGTACACCATGCGAATTTTGGGCTAAATTGAAGGGGAAAATATTAATGGTAAATTGTTGTACAACATTTTACGTGCGCAATGTGGCAACACTGTGCTCAGATAATCCCCCTTTTCGATCCACGTCCAGGTATTATTTCATGTATGTAATGTCAAGCGAACTTAGAATCAGGTTTTGACTGTTCGTGCTTTAACCTGCAACCCATAACATGCAGGTCAGAACAGTAGTAGTAAGATAAGTAAGATATCTGTGGAGGGCAAGACTGCACTAACTACAGTGCTATGTTGTCACATTGTGTATATAAATTGTCATCATGCTACATTTTGCCACTAACGCTTTCATCTTCAATTTAGCGTAGGAATCACGTGGTGTGCTCATTAGGAGTTTGTTTATGAACCGCCTATATATATATATATATATATATATATATATATATATATATATATATATATATATATATTATGTAATATGTTTGTCTGTGTGTACAGTATTATGAAACGACTGTGTAATAAATTATTATGTAGTTATGTTACTTTGTTCCATACGCTTTGATTATTTGTTTCGTTGGTAAAAATTAAATAACGAATTGTAGGTTATTGAAAGTCAGAGCATCGGACACTGAAATCAAATAAACTTCTGATGTGAGTGTCCTTAGGTCTCAGCCAAACCCTGAGGAATGACATGAGGCCCTACAATATAGTAGCTACGGAATGCGGAGGAGTCAGGAAGTGGAATACCTCGAGATAACTCATCGATAAACGGCAACGACCACCACGATTCCCAATTGCAAAAAAAAAACTATATATATATATATATATATATATATATATATATATATATATATATATATTGACAGCGCTGGGAATAGAACCCGATCACCAGGGTGGGAGGAGAGTGGCCTGGGGCTCGATTCTCTTTCGGGGCGACCGCGAGTTAACAGGAGTTCTAACTGAATTCGTGCTCGATCTAGCAAGAGATGTTTTAAATACAATTCTGATCTAGACCGAGAAGCGGTCTAACGGGACTTTTAACATGACCGGCCTAGCGTAGGCACTGCGGGCTGCGGTAAGCTAGTTAGCGAACCTTGCTAGCGAGTCTGTTGAGTTACATTTACATAGGAACTGCCATATTTATTTGAAATATTTGTGTGCGCCGATGAAGATTTTGGGAATTTATATTCGAGGAGGATCCATTCTAAAATTGTGCAACTACATTAAGAATAATTTTACAAATTATTCGTGTATTATGTGTTCACATGGGCGTAAAAATACGCACTCTTGTAATATCCATCGTGTACCTGACACTATTACATACGTACGTTCGTAAATATATACGCCTAGTTTATTGATAGTAGCTATTGCATAAAATAATTCATTTAATATAAATTTACCAGCGAGTACAATAATGTTACAACAATATAAACATTCGTTGCGCTCATGTAAGTAAAGATTTCGATTTGTATGTTAAGTTGAGATTAACTGCTCCGTTATTCAAATTCGTACGTGCAAACATAATGTTTTGTCAGCAGCAATGTACCACTCGGGTTTAATTTCACATATGATACTTGAGTGTAAAATTATGTGATCCTATATCAAATTGTTAAAAAAAGGCAAAGTTAAATTGTTTAAAAAATAATGTCCCAGTACTAGGCCTACTGCATGCTTAGAGGTTAGAGACAGAGGTAAGTTGTTGATTCTGATGAAAGTCATAACTGATACTTTATTAACCATAGAACAAATTACATTGTTATGGGTTTCGTCACAACGTAAATAAAACGACACATTTAATTATATACAATACATCTGCAAGCGTTTCAAAACACTATTAAGTTAATGAAATTTATTACTTGAATTATAGTCATTGAACATATGTATGCCATTGACATTGTCAAGTACAGAAAATCAGTCCGGTATAAACTCACCATCAGTTAATGTTCTTTCCAAGAATTTGTTAAAATCATAATGGAGATTATTTAGCAGTCGAAGACCGCCACAGTTACAAAATCACGCAACAACTTCTTTGTCGACTGTCTTTTCTTTCTTTACAAAAGAGCACCGTTATTCTCTCATTGGCCAGCGAGCGAAGTCTTGCGCTTGGGTACACTATAATTCACGGAACTCGCAGACAGCCTCGTACAGGGAGCCCGGTTATTCGCTTACATTTAACTGGACCAGTTAAACCACGAAATGTAGCGGGATCCCGCTAAACGAGAATCATAACAATTCCGCTACAAGCGGTGAACACTGTTAGTGTAACAAGACTCCAGTTCAACGCCGATTTGAATGAGAACCGAGCTCCTGTACAAATAAAAGTGGTAAATGGGACGAACAACTTCAAGAAACATTTGTTTGCAATCCTCCTGAATGACTCATTCTATACAGTACAAGAATACCTCTCATAGTCTAGTGTTTTCCTCTCCACTTTATATTAGTTTCTTCAGTTGCCCTTTCCTTACTTGGTAAAATAATTTTTTTGTTTTACTAAGTACGAGTTTTATCTATTTAATATATTGCAGAAGGATGTGTACTTGCCTAATATGTTAATGGTAAAAAGTAATGTAAGTAATTTTGCTGTAGATTTACTTTACCTTTGTGATTCTTTTTGGGATGACTCACTATCCTAACACGTATTGTATGAAAAAAATTTGTGAACTGTGCAAGATATACATTACATAATCTACTCTTTGTAATTATTATGTGCTAGAACATTTTAAAAGTTTTTCCTCGCATAATTTTTGTATGTAACTTAAATAGTACGTCTTAACGCTACTTCCCGCTACATGAAAATCATATCAGCAATGAGAGAATAGCGATGCTCTTTTGTAAAGAAAGAAAAGACAATCGACAAAGAAGTTGTTGCGTGATTTTGTAACTGTGGCGGTCTTCGACTGCTAAATAATCCCCATTATGATTTTAACAAATTCTTAGAAAGAACATTAACTGATGGTGAGTTTATACCGGACTGATTTTCTGTACTTGACAATGTCAATGGCATACATATGTTCAATGACTATAATTCAAGTAATAAATTTCATTAACTTAATAGTGTTTTGAAACGCTTGCAGATGTATTGTATATAATTAAATGTGTCGTTTTATTTACGATGTGATGAAACCCATAACAATTTATTTTGTTCAATGGTTAATAAAGTATCAGTTATGACTTTCATCAGAATCAACAACATACCTCTGTCTCTAACCTCTAAACATGCAGTAGGCCTAGTACTGGGACATTATTTTTTTAATAATTTAACTTTGCCGTTTTTTAACAATTTTATGTAGGATCACATAATTTTACACTCAAGTATCATATGTCTGAAATTAAACCCGAGTGGTACATTGCTGCTGACAAAACATTATGTTTGGACGTACGAATTTGAATAACGGAGCAGTTAATCTCAACCTAACATACAAATCGAAATCTTTACTTACATGAGCGTAACGAATGTTTATGTTGTTGTAACATTATTGTACTCGCTGGTAAATTTATATTGAGTGAATTATTTTATGCAATAGCTACTATCAATAAACTAGGCGTATATATTTACGAACGTATGTACACTGTAAAATTTTTGTACTTTTACAAAGAAAAGCCTTGGAAAACCCAGTTGCCAAAGAAATTCCTTGTAAAACTACAATGGTTATCCTTGTAATTTAATACAAAGTATACCTATGTTTGTAAAATTACAAGGACTAGCCTTGTAGCTGTACTTTCAATACGAAAAAAAAAATTTCATTGTGCTTCATAAACAACACTGAACTTATTTATCAAATAATTTTTGAATAAAGGATGTATACAAGAGATTATTTTGAAAATATAAAAACACACTCGGGAGGCAATAAGTTTCGAACCACTCTCCTTGCGCTTAGAATCTACGCATCTTACCCCTCGACCACTCTGACTTACATAACGGCTAGTATTTATTTATTTGTACACATTCAATGTAAAGTTCAGTAATAATTCTTCCCATTTAAGTACTCTTTTAATATAAACATTCACTTTATTCCAGAAAATACTTTTCAGAGGTTGTGATCTTTGCATAAGTAATTTCCGGCGAAATTTCTATTTTAGTAGGCTACACATTTTTTCTAAGTTTTTTTTGCAAACAAATTCCTTTAAACTTTATAAACTAATAATTTTACAAGGAATATTTTCAACATTTACAAAGTTTGTACAACTACTAAGAAGTGCCTTGTCATATTTTACAAAATAATTTACAGTGCAGGAACTGTCGGTATAGGTAAGCCTACAAGGAATTCCTTTGTAGTATTACAAAGCTTAACTTTGTAACTTCATAAACTAATGATTTTACAAGTATATTTCTTTGTACTTTTACAACGACTTGTAAAAGTACAAGGAATATCCTTGTAAATTTTACAAACATTTTTAGAGTGTATGTAATCGTGTCAGGTACACAATGGATATTAAAAGAGTGCGTATTTTTTTACGCCCATGTGAACACATAATACACAAAACATTTGTAAAATTATACTTAATGTAGGTGCACAATTTTATAATGGATCCTCCTAGAATATAAAATTCCAATATCTTCGTCGGCGCACACAAATATTTCGAATAAATATGGCAGTTCCTCTATAAATGTAATTCAACAGACTCGCTAGCAAGGTTCGCTAACTTGCTTACCGCAGCCCGCAGTGCCTACGCTAGGCCGGTCATGTTAAAAGTCCCGTTAGACCGCTGCTCGGTCTAGATGAGAATTGTATTTAAAACATCTCTTGCTAGATCGAGCAGGAGTCCAGTTAGAACTCCTGTTAATTCGCGGTCGCCCCGAATGAGAATCGAGCTGCAGTCCCGCTACAAACGGCGAGTCCCGCTAGTGTTAACAGGACTGTCGTTAACGCCGATCTGAATGAGAATTGGCCTCCTGGTCACAACATCGACCCAGCGCTACACCGCGATGGTTGCGTAAGTACTGACTCAGCAAACGCCTGATCAATTATTAGCCGCAACCCGCATACCATTTGCGTTTTACGGGTAGAAGGAAATCGCCTGGATTATCTTTTCTTATGAAATTGAAGTGTAAAAATACGGCTAAGGGTTTTTTGAACTCCCACGGTAAGTTTTTTGTATGTATTTCAACATGGCTGTACTCTGTATTTAGATTTTTAATTAAAATTCTACTTATTGTCCATTGTAGAGCTATAAATACTACGTACAAGATATATGCTTGTACGCTATTTGCTAAGTATTATAAACCACATAAAACATAAAATATCAGAGACGTTTCAGTTTAATTAAAAACTCGAATGAGCAAAATTTAAAACCTTAATTTTATCACATCTTACAAGAAACACGCATAAAGTGATACATTATGTCATTGACGTGAACAAAGCAATGCAATGTAACAATTTTTTTTTCAGTTATGTCAACATTTTAGACCAGCTGTACTGTCCCATAAGTAAATGGTTTCAACACAGGCACTGTATAATTAGAAACACATGTTTCGTTTAACAAATAAATAAATAAATTTACATTGAACTGAGTTGTAAGATGTCAACAATAATCGGTTTAATAACGGTAAAACGAACGTATCGTAACAGGAATTTATCAATATTTCATGCTAATATTCAAATAAAACATAACACTTTTCCTGTGCAGATTCAAATTATTTTTGTTTACTTAGAACGTTAAGAAACATACAATTTTATGTACAAATTATAATAAGAAAATACACTTATTGAAGTAAATAAAATATTACAAGCACGGTAATTCAAATGATAGATTATTTATAACCTTTAGTGATCTAAAATATTTGTGAGGAAATAATGTGACTTTATTATTTGATCCTCGGAAAATTCTCTTTTATATTTTTCTTTGTTGCTTCCAATGACGGATCTTTATTTATATAGTAGACACATACTTGCAGGCTTTGAATGTTCACGCAGGACGTTATAAGTCTTCTATCTTGCCTTTAGCACTGCTGTAGAGCTATTTTCCACTGACCCCACGTGTACCTGCCACACTATTCCGAGCAAGAAGTGTCCTGCCAAAAGTTTTCTCTCCCCTCTCCCCTTTTCTCTCCATCGTTATCAATTTCGGTTCCTCTCTCTTCACGTCCGCCAACAACCCGCGAAGAAACGCGGAAACTAGCGAGCAGCAGTATTAGTAGCAGTACTGGCAACGTCTCGACAGAAGTAAGGTTAACTTTCTGGTTCCCCAGTTGGCCACATAGCGGGAGGGCGCCACATGCCACATCGCGCCAGCACCAACTGTTGCCGACACTTGAAAACTACCCCCGACCCCTTGCTTCCTCGTTGAACACAACCCCTCCCTTCAACACCTCCCCCTTGCCACTTCTACCCCTGATACTCTCCTGTCTGCTGCCCCCTCTCCCTCAGCGTTATTACACTCCGAGGAGAACTTTCTTAAAACCTCTTGGCACAACTTCCACCGGCGTTCTTCTAGGCCGCGCCAAGGGCAAATAAAGAAAATAATGAGGATGTTTATTTAAAACTTTGCTAAGTACTCCGGCAAGTAAGAGAGATTATACCTCCTGCCACACTGTGGGGCAAGCTAGTCGTACTTTCTTGTGCTTTCGAGAAACGTCAAGTTGTAAGCGAGAAATTCGTATGTTTAAAGTAACCATAACAAACTGCAAGTTGGATGTTATCGTGAAAGAAAACACAGTTACGTAATCAGATTCTGAACAAACCTAAACGTTGGCTTGCTCTAAGAATGTGGGTGACATTTATTAATTTAAATACCCTTTTATATTTATTCTTAGTAATTTTATTTATAAAATTTAATGTTATGCTTTCAGTGGTATTCTCTCCTTGTCTGATATGTGGATTAAAATTTACAACGAGACTTAAAGAATAACGTTCTCACAACGGTATTACTATGCGATGTAACTTGATGTACAATTCCCTAGAGTATACTTAACTAACACCAGGTACAGCTCCTCACAACGCAAACCTGGGCTTCAAACTATATACAGACCGACTGATTACTTACGTCACATTCTCTGTTCCAACTAATTAGATTGCCACACACTTAGTGAGAGCCAAATAGATTTCGACATAGAACTAACGGATTGGATATGCAATATTCGATATATTGTTAATTATACAACTTTACCCTTTCATACTATTAGTGAATCATGTAATCAGTTTAGTGGATTAGACAATGGAGTAGACAGAGACACTGTCAACGATTATAAATTACTCTCAAACCTACTCTGTGACGTATTACAAATAATATGCAATGTTCAGTTATCAGTTATTAATATTTCACTAACTAGAGCCTTTGAAGTTTTCCTAAGGACATTTTATGTTCTTAATTGTCGGTGACTGATTTTGTGTTTACAAAATATTTGACTGGTCCCTTAACGACTGATTACTTTTAGAACCCCGGCAGTCAAGAAGCACAAAACTTATTTTTTTACCTTCGCGAATAGCAGCCAAAATCCGATCTGACTTCGATGTGGGTCCACGTGTGTGTGTGTGTGCGTGTATATATATATATATATATATATATATATATATATATACACTCACGCACACCAGTAACTGTTTCAAGTACTAAACAACACGAAGTATAAAATTTACGCACAACATGCGACTGTGAATTATTGATGACTCTAGACTTCCACTTCCAACTGCCATGAAACAGTGACGGGGAAAAAGGCAAGGCTGGCCACATACAACATTTAGTGATTTATAATTTTTCATAGCCTCAAACTTAATAATTGAAATATTACTACCTTAAAGTTATGTCTAGTCTGTAACAGGAAATGCTTAAAATGCAGATTAGTGTTGTTTGCATAGTTTAAAAAGTAATTTTTGTAAACATGTATGAAACTCATACAAACGTCACTAAAATTTAGGCTAAATGAACAGAAATAGCTTAAGATGAGACATCGGTCGCTATAAAGAAATTATTTTAATTTCCGTTTTTTTTTAATTCTGAGAAAAACATTGTAAAATTTGCGATTATAGTGTGAATTTATTTTCCATGCGCTTAATTACAAATATAGCAGTTGAATATTCAACGTACATTTAGACCGCAATTAGTAGAGCAATTTAAAAAAACATAAAAATATTGTTTAATTGACTCGGCCTAAATATACGTTAAAAGTTCTATATCTATGCTTTAACCGTGACGCATGATAAACATAATTCATGCAATGGTCGCAAATTTCACGTTTTTTCCTGAGAAAGAAAAAACGAATTATAAAATAATCCGATATGGTAACCTAAACCCCATCTTAACGATTCTAAGAGTTTGAGTGAACAAGAAAACCGGAAGATTAATATTACGAACTAAAGTAATGTTTAAATCTCTCCTCAATTTTATCTAGTAAATAAGTTATACTTTCGAATACTTTGGTGTATATTAAACACAATGATAAAATATCACATGGTAAATAGTACATAATACAACGTCAGCTAAAACAGACTCGACTTCCAGTGTAACATGTTCGAGTGACAGAAATCACTTAGCTGTTGTTTTCTCCTGCATACATACTTGCTGAAAATACAACTGTTCCAGATGATAATGTTACTTCGCAATACATGACAGCCTGTAATGTTTTACGTATATTCATGAGATTGCTATGATTATTGGATAATAGAAGTCTGTGGCGCTTAGTCCAAATGAATCAATCACTATGTTAACAATTGTCATATCATTCTTACTAACACCAGTCAATACTGAATATGCATATCACATAAAGGTGCTTTATAACATTAACGTATTAAAAATGTATTTGAACATATATTTGGAAAGAACTGGAAACTATATTGAAAACGATACCGATTTCCGTTTTATCTAAAAATATTAACCTTAACATTATTTAATAACTTGTCTAATTAGACACTTGTTTTAAGAAGTGCTATTTATTTCATTATTTGTATGGAACTGCTAAAAATGCGACTGATGCTTTATTTGTTCATAAAACGATTAAAAATCTTACCCTATATAACGTATGTATGAAATTTCTTATCATTAGAGACGTGCAAAATTCGCGTTATTTACTGACAGCTGACTAGAGTCCAAATGACTATAGGCTCGTTCGACGTCTCCCGCTGGTCGATATTGTCGTGACTTGCCACGGAGAATGCTTACACGGTAGAGAGGCCAATGTCTGTAAAGACGTAATACGCGTAAATGACAACACATAACAGTTCGTGGTCAATTAAATCACAGATTATGTTATGTTAGGTATAGGAAAGTGAAGTTTAGTATGCTACCAAATGATAACGCGAATTTTGCATGTCTCTACTTATCATATTAGCGTTATGGTCTTATAGTTCATTGTTATAATAATAAACGATTCTCCCTTATTTTCTCACTCTCTGGCTTGGTTTTCGAGGAAATGAATTTAAGTAGTTAGTTAAAACAGTGAACGTGTTATGCCTGCAATGAAGACAACATTCGTAACAAACTGCATGTTTAATCAGCCCTAAAAATATATTTTATCTCCAGTTTTAAGGATTTGTACATTCTCAAGCAAACACCGTAAGCCAAAGGTCGTAAATGTTTTCCTTTTATTTAATGACGTACGACATTAAGTATGTTTTTCGGTAATTTTTGTTAACATATTGTTCATAGATTGAGTTGTGTCTGACTTCTGCCGCCAATGTTCCAATTTCAATGTATCTGGCGTCCCACAGTACGTCAAAACGCACTGAATCAAGCTGTTGGGAATGTTTGTATAAATTTGTTCAGTGCAGTAGGAAACGGGGAGTGCAAATAACTGCCCATACGAGATGATTGACGTAGTGATCACGTGTTATACAACAACTTGTGTACTGGATGTAAAGTTTCTTGTGTTCCTAGAAAATTACTGGATGTCTTCTGCTGTCTCGAGGGATACACTGTGAGAACATTTGTAGGGAGAATATAAATGGAGATACGTCAGTATATTTCAGTGACACAAGCACTATTCTGCAGCGCAGAATCAAACTGAAACGTATAATTTTATGTAATACGTATGTAACAAGCAATTGGTAGAGACATGCAAAAATCGCGTTATTTTCTGACAGCTGACTAGACTCCAAGTGACTATAGGCTCGTTCGACGTCTCCCGCTGGCCGATATTGTGACTAGCCGCGGAGGATGTTTACACGGTAGAGAGGCCAACCTATGTAAAGGCGTAACACACGTACGTAAATGACAACACATATAAGTTCGTGGCCAGTTGAATCGCAGATTATGCTCGGTTATGTATAGGAGTGTGAAGTTAAGTCTGCTACCAAATAATAACGCGAATTTTGCACGTCTCAAGCAATTGGGGACATGAACTCTAATTCATGCTAACTCCAAAATTTAGAATTATCAAAAAAAGTCAGTGTCTTTATTGTATGCATTTATTTATGCCTGAAATATGTTACTAACCACAGTAAAATTATTGTACTTTGTTTAGTAACACATTTATGATGGGTACAATTGCACACGAAAAAATATATTACCTTTCATTGCTATTTATTAAGTTTTGGAGTTAGCTTGCTTGGGAATTCAGGCCCCCAGTTCTAGTTTATACATGCGAAGTGGGATCAAATTTTTACTCACCCTCGTGCACGCGTGAAATTGGAGGAAATATATCCTTGAAATAACAGAAACTAAGTTCTTGTGCTAACAGCTGTGGTCGGTGTTACTTTTACAGTAAAGCTGCAGCATATGACTAGGCATTTTCTTGTTCATTGTAATATAGGTCGCGAACCATATGAGTTATTATTTTGTCACAAAATACCATCAGGTATTATTTCCACTGAGACCTCGTAGAATGATGTACGGTCTGGAAAACAGTGGATTGGTAACATTTCTTGTCCACTTGAAATATGAAAAGGAACTAAATAACTTGGTGCAGTTTTCTTGAATCAGTACAAAATTTGATACGGAGGAGTTCAGCAGAAACATACTGATTCTGTTGTTCCTTCAAATTCTGAAATAAGTTGGCCTTGACATTTGCCAGGCAATTACTTATCAACCAATTTTTTTATGTGTAACGGAATATTCCCAAATTGACAGTTTTTGTGAAACTAAAATCTTTTTTTTTCGTTTGAGCCTAACAGCTAAACAGGCAAATGGATTGCAAATCTTTTTGTATAAGCTGAAAAATATATAATTTTTAAGTTGTTTGTTTGCAGATATAACAAAGAAATCCAATTCACGTTTGATTTTTAACTAAACATGTGTAGTAATATGAAACAGGATTAAAGTTATTGTACAAAATATATATCCTTGTATTCGTTTACGTGTCCGTTGATTCCTTGTTAGATTACTGTAAATCCAAAAATAAGTCGGTGACTATTATCTGATTACGATTTAAATAGCAAAATACATGGTTTTATGAAAACGTGGTAAAGTCAAGCAACAAACTGAGATGCTAATCAGACCAATTTGGCACTTAAGCTTACCTCACACGATGCTTAATTTCTGTTACCCTCTGTTACAACTATATTGGCATAGCATTGGGTGCTCCGTAGTAGTAGGCTCTCTGTGATTGGGCATATCAGTATCAGTAGCAGTTTTTATAAAAGAAACGGTTAGTTCCTTGTACGTATTCACACGATACCTAGTGGGTAACAGAAAACTAAAACAAGCCCTTAACCTCTACTTTAATGGAAAATGAAGTCGATTTTTGTGATAAAGAATAATCTACGCTAACATAAATTCTGGACCCTGGTAACAGAAGTGAAATTAAGGATGTTGTGATTGTAGTCTAGCAATTCTTCGGAGTGGATTATTTTGTGATATAGACGTCACTTTTAACTTTTTAATTTTTGAATAGTTCGTGATTAATGGTCATGTGACCATCAAAAAGCGGCTGCTCCATGGCTGCGTTTGGCAATAGAGGTTAATCGGGTCCTCACAGAGTTACGTGTGGTATGTAAAACAGTAAATAGGTAACATTTATTGTCCACTACAGGTGACAAACAAATTTATAATGGACGAGTATGGCAAGGGAAAAATTTTGCAGCCAGTTGCGCTACTGTCGATAAGCGGGCTACGAACTTTGCCGAAGTCAGTACCGAGGATTCACGAATGTGACGCTATCAAGAATTAACCTTATCCTAGGTCACGTGACTGGAAGGGAGGGAGCAGGCATCCTCTGTATTCTCCTCTTCGACATAGGTAAGGTTAATTCGTAAAGCTTCGGTACCGACCTCGGCAAAGTTCGAAGCTCTCTTACCGACACCAGAACAACTAACGACAGAAATTTTCCCTTCTCAAAACCAATAACATTGAATTTCCTAACCTGTAGTAGAATTTACCTTACTTTCGGTTACAGAATCTCCTTCGCTCAGAGATAGACTCATTGTGAGGGTTCTGGTACCTAGCTCACGCTGAAGCAGAAATACTAACAGAAAATGAGCATAGGAACTGCTAGGGAATTGGACATTGCATCAGGCCGGCTTTATTAGCTTCGTATTTCGGATAGGTACTTCTCATATCTATCTAAATAATTTATCTCAATATATGCTCACAATTGCCTGCGCAGTAGCAATATTTACTCTGTGGCACTGACTTCAGAATAACTGCGGAGTGTGCCGAAAGAACATCGTGAGTAAAAACTCTACTGTTTGTAAATATTGTGTGATGCTAATAATTGACAACTCTAGACAGATAAAGTGATAATTTTGCACATACGCCATCGTAAAACTAGCGGTTGAAGATATTTAGGTCAGCGTTTAGCGTAAGAGTGGGTGAGAGATTTTGGTCAGCGCTTACCATCGAGGTCTTTATAGCGCTGGTGAGGGTAACATGAGGTGAGTATGGAGCAGCACCGGAATGAAAGGGTGGGGAAACGTGAGATCCCCGAGAAAACCCGCCGACCAACGGCATCGTCCGGCACGATTCCCACAAACGAAAATCCGGGGACCGACCGGGAATCGAACCTGGATCGCCTTGGTGGAAGACGAATGATCTGACTATTCGGCCACCGCGACCCCGTGTCGTCAGAGAAAACCGACGGTGAGATATTATAACACACGCGGGAAATAATCCAAAATTAGCTGGCGTGTAATTTGAATGACTATTTTAACATAAACAATAAGCAAAACTACATACACACTCAAAATATCAAACGTAAGTGTAAACTTAATTACTCAGGTTATCTCAACAACGATAGTGTAAGCGAACCAACATTAAGACAATGATAAAATTCACAAAATATTGGACGGCACAATGAACATGACTGAAGGATATAACGCAGTTCTAAATGCCACGTAAGAGCTTAAAATGATACCTTAGGTTATATAGTCATGACTTTTCCGGTGGAAACTTTTTCTTTCGTCTTTAGGAAAACCAAAGTGCTGCTGTATATAATTATGTATTTTCAGTGTTCATCTACAATTAAGGCAAAACTACTTCTGTCATTTCCCAGCGTATTCAAGTTTAATTTTACTTCAGTTTCGTATTTTTCTGGCACCTTTGCGATAGCAGTGAAACTAGCAACAGAAATTTTCCCTATGCCAAATTTCTCATAATAATACACAATTTTTTACTAACCTGTAGTAGAATTAACCTTACTTCATGTTATTCAACTTTAGGTGGATATACAACCGCCATATTGAAGTAATATAAATTTTGCTACAAATGTTGTTTATTCGTTATTTTTAAGTGGGCATGCTAGATCGTAGAATATGCCACGGTGGTCGTTTTGAGTATAGCATTAATACCTAATTTGGCTTATGAAACTGCAGAACCAGAGTTTAAAAAGAATCTTACTCCTTCAGTTCTAAAAGCTAAATGAAAGAAACAGTTGTATTTTTGTTATACTTAATATTTACGGTAGAGCTGATTTCACAATATAGCGACGCTTGTCGCCTATGAAATGTCGCTGGTCGCTGGCGACACTAATTTGTACTGACATCAATTGCCTGGAGTAATAATTTGGTAAATGTACGATTTCTTAACAGAAACAAAAAAAAAAAAACGGAATATAAAGAAATTATAATTTGTCTATTATCGAAACAGACACTATTAGTGTGACGTCACACGATGATGCTCATAGTTCCGAACAAACACTCTACGCTCATGATAAACAGTGATACAATTTTCATCCTTGTTCGTAATAACCAAGAAACAAAAAAATATTGCGCATTCTTTAGTTTTCAGAATTCAATAAAATCAAAGAAGTTACGAACAAAGCATAGCAGATAATTTTGCAGCATTCTCGGAGATATTTATTTGTAAATAGAGACGAGGTTACTTAACCTAGATGTAAACAAGCATGTTGTTCTCGTTTGACTAGTAGAATTTACTAGTAGTTCAATAACAAATTGAGCATCTGATAACTAATCGAAACTACATCCATATTCTTTGTGGTCATTCTTTAAATAAATTCATTATAATGTATTGCTAATATCAAACATATAGCAGAGGTAAGGTTAATTCAGCTGCAGGTTAGGATGTTCATTTTTATTAGTTTGACGAGAGACAATTTCTGCCTCTAGTTTCACTCGTATGGATAAGAATTACAATTTGACCGACCACAGAGCTTTTTGTGAATATAAAGTTACATGAAGTTGATGACATATATTTGTGAATCAAATTTAAACACTAATCTTGGTTTGATTTCCAGTTAACATTTAAATTAAACAATTTCTATCTTCCCCAAGCCTAGTTAAATTTATTTTCACTACTGTCTCACATTTTATTATACCTCTTACTTACTGTAACGCGACTAGTAGAAGGTCATTTCCCTTGCTAAACTCGTACGTAGGAAATTCGGTTACCTTACTAACCTGTATTAGAATTATCTTTAGCAGAGGTTACATTTTTTAAACGTAAAATAGAAAAACCAATATACTTGATATTTTTCAACAAACTTACGCAATATAATAAGGCCTACAATAAGTGATTCAAACACTAGTGTTTTTTTACAAAAATATTATTGTTACGTAATTTAATTGGTTTCTAACTTCTATTAATATCTGAATAATAGTTCCGTCAATGTTTAATAGTGAACAACTTTTGTAATTCATTCTATCCGTCGCCAGCGATGAGAGTAAAATCCAATGTGAGCCGCTCATGCAGTTCTCCCAGACACCCGTAGTTAACGTCAAGGCTCTGATTGGCTGACACTTGTCGCTGAGCGTCACGTCGCTCTATTGTAAAGAACGCTTATGGTATATTCTACGCTCTGGCATGGCGAAATGTGTAATATATATCGGGATGGACGGTAATGAAGATACTATCTAGGACGGTGGTGGGTTTTCTATATGAAGGTCAGCTGGGTAGATTTATATTTGACACGTTCAATACCTAGAAGAGCGGAAGAGATAAGTGACGGCACAACACGCTTATCACACCTCACCTTAGCCTCCAGGTGCAAGACACAGACGTTGCGTACACTCTTATAGTCGATACTTCACTTCTACGAGACGTTGACTACAGTATTATGACGGAAGATTAAGTATAAACGCTTATTTTGTACTCCTATGCTTTTAGTAAGATTCTGCACCAAGAAATTCGTACCTAAAAGGTACCGTAAAAAAAAAACATTTCCGCAACTTTTTTCTCGCTCAGAAAATAAGCTTTGGAGATGACTTCCGAACGTAAAATTAGTATGCACGCTTGTAACGTTCTTTAAATGTAATTAGCAATGGCACAAGTATTTCGCGTATTAATCTGGTAGCCGTCTAGACTTCTCAGTCCTATGCACACACTGGCCAGAGCAGAATACCCATTGGTTCCTAACCGTACAAGTAGGTAACCCTACGGATTATTTTATTATTTACTACTGGCTTGCAACCTACAAAGGTGTATGAAAACAGCTGTCGTATAATCACGGAAGTTACAGTGATATACAGGTTATTGGCGTTCAACCTGACCTACAACCAATACGCGAAATATTCGTGCCTTTTTTTTCACCTAGACCAAAGCTCTGCACGACGTTTGGTGATCTAGGCAGGCTGGCACCTTAATAAAGAGCTCTTCAGTGGTGTCAGGGCTTCAAGTTCTTACAACAGCGACTGCGCGAGAGTTGGCAACATGTCATCTCGTCTACACGCTTCGCTATATCGCCAGCCTAGACGCTTCCATGTATCGCCAGCGCCGCTGAGACTGTTCCGCCCACTCGGCAATCATCGGGAATGCTCGGGTTTCTCTCTCTCTCTCTCTCCTGCCTCCGTCCACTGCGATTGTATATTAATGTAGGTTAGCTTAGATTAGTTTATGCTAGTCAGAAGTGCCAAAAAATTGCGTTTTCTGAATTGAAGGCCAGTTAGGTTATGTTCGTTACACAGTGACGCGGAAGCGCACGAATAGGGATGCGTAACACGCAAACGTAACGAGCACTTGAAGGGAAACAACTTTTCTATTCTACAATACATGAAAAAAACATGCGGTAACGCACGGACATGCATACAATGGAACTAAAAAGAATTTCTCACGTAAATTTCCGACATTTGCTAAAAATTTATTTTACATACGTATGTTATCAACATAGTAGCTATGCAACGTACGAGATTCCTATGAAAATATAATTGTTATCATTCACTTTTTACGTTACAAAGCTCAGTTTTTATTTTACGAATATTTTTTTTTCATACGTTTATTTTTTAAAATGTTACCTTGTGTAAAGTTTTCCACAATCTTTTAGCGACACACAGTAATTTTAAATACAGTGTATGACGGCTATTTTAATTGTTAACCGCGAAATAAATACATATCGTTATGAGGAGGTAACGCACCCGGAATTCATATGTTATGGATGAGAGCCCGTAAACATCTGCAAACCCTGAAGTATGACATGGAAATGAGGCCATATGACGGAGAAGCGCCGGAATGAGGGGGGCGGGGAAATCGGGAGATACCCAAGAAAACCCGCCTGCCAGCGGCATCGTATGGCACGATTCCCACAAGCGAAAATACTGGGACAGACCCCGCCGGGGATCGAGCCCGGATAGCCTGGGTGGAAAGCGAACGGTCTGACCACCACCGAGGTTCATGTTAACCACGAAAACTCAACGTGTGAAGTGTTGTTAACAAAAAAATGTTGGCGAAAGGCTAAATGCTCGATGGATATTGGCTACATGCAAGGACGAATTCGTAAGAGTTTGGAGTAGACCCGGAGGCTTACGTTTTCGTATGCTTATCTGTGTCTACGTGCATCCACTTGTAGAGCTCACTCGGAGTGTCTTACGTTTCCGTGTCCGTAATACGTATCGACTTCCGCGTCACTGTAGAACAAGCACAACCAACGCCTAGCGCACGTAGTGAAAAAGTAAATGCCCTTATTGAGCATGTAATTACATTATCACTTAAGTCCTCGATCCCTAGTTCAGCAGTGGTTTCGAAAAAAAATTTTTTGTAACACAAATTAATACATATATCAAAAATTCCTTTGGCAGTTTTAACACTTATATATCAACGCTTTTATATGAATTTTTCTGTTGCAATAAACCAAACAGATTTTTAGATTTTTGCCCCCGAAATAGTACACATTTTGTTGTGAAAATAAGCCAAAATGAAGCAAATAATTTTTTTTCTCGCAAACGGTACATTATTAAAAAAACGGTCTGGCAAAACTGTGTATCGTATGACTGTACATTGTCTCAAATATTCCAAAGCATTTGATTAAAAATATTTGAGTTATTTGCAATTGTTTGAAATAAACGAGAGGTCTTGACCTTAACGTGCGAGCGTACGTAGCTGAGTTGGACAACTTTAGATTCCTTACGTGTTGGTTGCGTATCCATGACTTAGTACTCTTAAGAATTTAAGTCTTAATTAACAACAATTTAATAATATTTATTAAATAAATTCTCTTTTCGTCTAAAATTTTATGTGTGTCTAGTTCCGAAACAATTAATGGGCCATAATATACTGCAGATATTTTTCATTCATAAAAACACCATTTGTGCGCATCTAGATTCTACGGTGGTGTGAATCCAACCCCGAAAACATTACGTACGCGCGTGCGTACATCCATACGTTAAGGGGGGGGGTGTTAGACATTTGTCTTGTTTATGTTTTCGAGCTATAACATTTATTCTGTTTTACCAAAATTTTCTCTTTGACAAGACGTAGGATATCTTCTTGATAAACTGCTTGACATAAATAATAACGGAATATTTCATTAATTTGTCATGCAAAATCATGGCAAGGTAGGTTAACATTCAAGAATGATTACAAGTTCAATATGAGATGAGCATATAACACTATTATGATCCCCAAAATTTCTCACAAATATCGTCTATGGCTCAACATTGCCACATTTACCAAAATTATTTCAAAACAGAAGGTATTGCAGAAAATCGATAAATTAATATAGTTTAGAATCTAGCTCTCCTCCTAAGTGCGGCTGTGAAGCCGGGAGCAATATGCACAATGTCCACTAAAATGTCACTGGCTCGCTGTACAGAGAATATGGAGGTACCTGAAATGAAGCAAGGACTATCTGGAGTGTGTCCAACAACAAGCAAGCGATCACTGGCAGCAGCATTACATTTATTGGTGGTATGGTCACGTGGTTTAGCAACAAACAGACTAAAGGGGCCTTGAGGCCTTGTTACGGAGTTTTGCAGTGATTTCGAAAATATTTTTATTATTGCTACCTAATACTCATATCAAAATTTCGCTGCACAGTTTTGACACTTATATGTTATAATTTGTAGCTGAATTTTTTTGTAGAATTATACTGAACGGTTTTGTAGATTTCATTACCCAAAGTACCACGTTTTTCGTCGTGAAAATAAGCAAAAATGATGGAAATTATTTTTTTTCTGGCGAATGTTACATTATTTAAAAAAAAAAAAAAAACGCGTCCACAATATTGTGTATCATATGATTGCACATTGACTCAAATTTTTTAAAAACGTTTGGTTAAAAATATTTGAGTTATTGGCGCCAGTCTGAGAAAAAAACTCGGGAAGAAGCCTTTAAGAACTGCAGAAGCATAATATATGACCCTCAGTTTAACTGCACAAGAGACTGTGATTTAGTGTGCTTTGTGAAGAATTGCAGCCAGACTGAGCCCAACCCTTCCCTACTTGACTGTGACTGTGATTTAGTGGCGTTGGCACCAGCACACACTCTATGTGCAGCACAGTCTCAGCGGCTAGACACAAGTGGTAGCATACAGCTCAGAAAGCGATGTTTTCAGCGCGGGCAGTAGATATGCCTGCTCGGCCTGGCGGAACAGAACCTAGCAACGCCTGTGCAGGTGAGAGATTGATAAGATGGCGGGTGGGGGTGTTAGGGGGGGCAGGGGGAGGGGTTGGTGGAGCTTGAGCAAGGCAGGAGACTGCCGACAGAGCGGAAATACTGTTCTTGTCATTATAACCGTCGCACGAGTAACGTCGCCATAGTCTTTCTTGCGCTCGCCCTTCGCTTTTTCAAACAAACCTCACCTTCTTCCAACTACCCCCTTCGTCGTCTTTTCCCGTCTAGTTTGCAATTAAAAATATCTCTGACTTCCTTTCTCCAGGCAACGTCATATTGTCTGCTTTCAATATACGCCCTCTGAAAGCGCAGTTTGCGGTTTGCAGCACTTATTTTTAACGTCTGTGGATTTGTAACGGATAAAACAAATGAAAAGCTTTCTACAATCCATGTAAAAGAATGCTTGCAGGTGAGTGAATTAATTTGTATAAGTTAATAAGAGAAACAGGCGAAACTGTGTCATCAAACAAATATCGTAAGAGGACAGTATGCCTGTGGAAAACTAGAGCTATTTAGCATCGTTTAAGCGCGAGACGTGCTACCAACTGCGAGGGCTGAAAACACTAGAAACATTCACATTCTTTTATGTCGTTATGTTTTCCATGGGGATTTTTAATTTAGGGGCTGAATTCCTTGTTAACAGTATGATAATGTGTTTAATAATATTTTCAATTTTAACATGTCAAAATAATAACTAAAAGAGCATATTGTATAAATTTTAAAATCACGAATACATTTCAGTGTTATAAAAACAATATGTAAAACTTAAAACTACCCATATAGCAATGTGCTACTGCAGAAGGAACAGCGTTCACACAGTCGGGAGTTGGAATCAAACAACACGTCTCGTGTTTTGCTTATGAGATTCCTATATTGTCCTTGTACTATATTTGATGAAACTGCATGGTGTAAATACCATTTCGCATTTCACACATAATAGAAATCTCTTTCATATTATTACTTAGATATTTTCGCCGTAAGCCAAGTAAATAAACACGTTCATTGTATCTATTAGTACTGTAGTGCAAGTTAGTATCCACATAGCTGAATTCACCAACGCGTCCTAAAATTTAAGTATGACTTTATGTGAGGTAATGCTTGCCTAGCATGCTACAGCATTTCACCAACACTTAAGCGCAGATTTAATTTTTTAAGCCTTGCCTAACGTAAGGCGACTGAAATCGCAGGCCTAAATTCTTAAGCACAGCCTAAAAACGTATGTAAACAAAACAAATGGACGCCTTTGAAGAATTGGAAGCATATGCTGAGGAGGTTAGTTACGTTTTTGAGATTGCAATTATTGCTGACGGTGTGAAACGTCTGCCACGACCACAAAGATTTCAGTTGGTGCCTGATTTGTTTAAGAATTTGATGAAATCGATTTCTTTGTGATATTTAGAATGAAAATTAGTACTGCCCATGTATGTAAATTAAAAACCAAATATCCTGTACCACTCTCCTGTTTTCTAACATTTCAAAAAATATCAACGTAATAATATCTTCGTTTCATTCAAGCAGGCGTAACTACACCGCTGCACTGGCATAGTTACACAAGAAAAAAAAATGTTTCTTTCAACAGGATATGGGTCGTGTTGTGATTACACTGAGTTTCATTCAAGTTGGTGTAGCTACGCCAGTGTAATTTTTGCAGAAAAAATTACTCCTGGCTTGTAGGAGGCATAGCTGGTGTAGTGTAGTAAACGAGCGCGCTAACTTTAAAATAATTACGTTTCATTTATGAAGATCTGGTTAACAAAGCGTGTGTGATGTTAAGGTTTTGACCATTATTGTAGATGATAGTGGAATAGAAATAGTGAACGACAAAAAGTAATGTATGTTTGTCTATGTCAGGGTTAATATTTATATGGTTAGTTGTTAACTCGTGTTTGTAATATAAACTCAACACTTCACATTCAGTATTTAAGGCAAGCCTTTTTTATTGAATTTTGTATCTTGTAATAGCACATAGAAATAATTTTTGAAACGGTCACTAATTTTGGGCTTTTTGTGTGATATAGATGATCGTTAAAATATAATTCTGGCCACAACTGAACGGCATCATTCTAAAAAGGAAATATTCTCGCGCGTAAGCGTGCCAGTTTTAAAAAGTATTCCTATGTGCTATTATAAGACTCAAATAAAGAAAAAAACACATTGAATCACGTACGCAATATGAAGTGTTGACTTTGTGTTACTGCCATGAGCTAATCACCACACACATTTCCAACTCACACATGAGACACGCGTATATTAATTTTAGTTGTTTACTAGTGCATTTACACTTTTATTTTCAAGAACTTTTTTTATTGGCCAGACTTATGATGAATCTTTATACACAGTGGATGCATGCGGCACAAAATTCGCCAAAAGTCGTTTTGTTCGACGGCACTGGTATATCTACACTAACATACATCGAGACAAATCTTTGGCGCAGCTGCACTACATCAGCTACACCAGTGCAGCTACACCAAGTTTGAATGAAACGATGCTAATCATAAATGTAAACAAAATTAGTTATTTCTTCTTATTCTTTAATAAGGAATGCCTATTGTCTGTTGGCACCACGTGACAACCACGGTGAAATACCAACTTTAGTATTGTTTTCAATATTTATCTTTAAGTGAGGCCTAGCTAAGTTGTTGTCATGGTGATACACACATTTCTTATAAATTTTTACTTAAACTTATGCTCGGCTTAGTTGAGACGTAGTTTGGGACGCGTTGGTGAAACCGACCATTATTGTCTTCAATCCCAAACTCGGTTTAGGTACAATGTGACATTTAAGTCAAAGCTTACTATGGCGTCTGGTTAAAAATCAGGAAATACATTTTACAGGCGCAAGTCACAGTGAAATTTTGGATAGGATAAATCGTCTTACGCGTTGTATCAAAAAGCCATAATTTTTTGATCTTATGAGTCAGTGGGTCGGACGCGTGAGCCACGCTGTAGCGAGGTACAGAAAGTATTTTTTCACGTAAGATTATAACTATTAAAAATGTTTCCAATGATTTTATCTACAAAATGAAGACACACTTCAAACTGTGTCCGTATAATTTAAAAAAAAAATGCCGTCCGCTTATTAAGAACATGATTACCAAGCTCCTGCTAAAAATGGCTTTTTCACGTTGTTGTAGCTGAGAACAATCGATCGTAATCGTAAACCTAAGCCGTAGAGACCTGATTTGGACTTTACCACGAACTTTCCACAAATAAAACTACAGGGTCATTGCTTGAAGTCCCATTGTAAAACTGTTTCTACTAAAATACTGCACACTAGTTTAGTCCTTCGCGCCTAGAGGCGATGAGGTGTTTGACGGACGTGTTATGTTAGATTTATCGCCTTCCCCGTTCTCGTGCCCCAAACGTCAAGAGAAAGCTACCGTCCACTAACCATTAAGTTTTGGTAACGGCAAGAGCGACGAGGCATTGTACAGCTGGCGATATACTTGATTAACCGTTTGAAGGCATTTGATTGTGTTGCATTATAAAATTTCGCTTTTAAATCATAAGAGTTTATTGTATTTACTTTAATGATGAAAAATGTTTCTAGTGACGTTCTAAGTAGTCCTACAAAAAAAGATTTTTTTTAGGTTAGGTCGTTAGGTTAGTTTAAGTTATTTTAGGTTAATTTCGGTTAGTTTAAGTTAGTTTATGTTAGTTTAAGTTAGATTAGGTTAGGCTAAGTTAGATTAGGTTAGGCTAAGTTAGGTTAGTTTAGGCTAGGTTATGTTAGGTCAGGTTAGGTTACCTAACCTAACTTAACCTAACCTAAACTATCCTAACTTAGCCTAACCTAAACTAACCAAACAACCCAACCTAACAAAAATATTTTATAGGACTACTTAGAACGTCACTAGAAACATTTTTCATCATTAAAGTATATGTCTAAAATCAATAGTTTGGCCGGTACACGATGAGTAGTGATTCTTGATATTTACCATTATAATGTAGATACTGCAGTCTTCGGCCGTGGTCACACTGGATGCAGAATGACTTCACTTAAACATGTTCACTTGTATGGAGTGGTTACACGAGCAACGAACGAGTTCAGATCGCAGTCTCTCCTCGTTCAAAGTAAACTGGTTGCATATGTAGTTTCGAACGACATATCTTCGATGCTTCTCTCCTATTGGCTGCTTGCAGTAGACCTAACGGTCTGTGTAATAAATATGACTGCTTTTTGGTCCGACATTTTGTACTCGTTTAATTAAATTAGCTTGTAGGTGTAAAATAATTATATCCATTTCACGTGCCCAGCAGCACTGCAGTTAGATGCAATATGATATTTAAAAAGTCAACGAATGTTGAGTGTAGTGGTGATAATAATTAAAATTGGTGCTTTCAGGTTGCAAGTTTGTTGAGGTTAGTAAGTTCGTTGAGTTTATTCTGTTTAATCGTGTAACCTTTCAAACATGTTAAGCTCTAAACACGATCAAACATGGCTGTCGAATATATTTAACTAAACAGGTTTAAGACGTCTAGTGTGACCGTAACCTTACTCTTGAGTTAAGATTGTCACTCTGTGCCGTTGCTCGCATATATTCTTCGTCGTTTTATCGGCAGATAGTTGTGTGTTTACCAGCGCGTGTGTGAAGTATTGCCTACATGGTCACTGTCCGGTCGCCCGCAGACAACTTTGTATGCGTATTGGAAATGTTTGGGCACTAAGCTTACAAGCAGATGTCTTTTAAACATATGAATATAATTTTTAATTGATTACTGGAATACCATTTACAATAAAATTTTCATGGCGGATATTTCACGTTTTGAGAGAGGCTCATGTTATAATACATATGTGTTACCATTTTCGACAAGGATTCATCTCCCGACATATTTCTTAAAAGTCTCCGAACAGCCCGTGTAATAAATAAATTATAAATTTGAACTTATTTCTCCAGTTGCAAAAAAACAGAAGTAGCACTATAGAAAGAGAAACTTTATAGACTAAAATTTGCATGTGAACAACGAATTGGGGTATTTTACTATGAATAAGTCAAAATTCAAGCGTGTTTCAGTTTGCTGTAATCAGTATATTCCCGCAAATGTACTGTATAATATGATCAAAATAATGTGCAGGTCATACATACAATTATTACGAAACCGTATTGTTTATAATATATGTTTAATGTGCCGTCAGATTATGTGGATGCACCTGTAAACAAGTTTGATCGTACATCTAGTACGTTGTGTAGATATAGTAAGCGCGGGCATCATGGATGCAGTGATTCAATTGAGTAAAGTCCCAAATATTCTTCTATTAAAAAATTGGCAAGCTTGGAGAGTGGAGTGGAAAGTCCCTTCCTTCTTCTTGACATGCCACCTCGTATCAGAAGGTAGGATATCGTCAAATCTATCTTGAGTTTAGATGAATGAGTTCTAAATATATCACCGGAATCAATACAAATTATCCAGCCAAGATAGTTATTATTTCACGTGTTGGGCTGTTTTTAATTTTCCCTTGGACTATTAACCGTAGCAAGGTCTGTGAATCAGCATTGTCAGTAGAATCATATTTATCCAAGATTATTCCTGAATTTCGAAATGTTTATAAGAATCAAATATTACCCAGATTTTTTTCCATTACGTCATTTGTATTTTAACGAATATTGATACTAAGCTAATATAGAGATACATCAGTTTTTAATGCAACTACTTTTAAACTAAATATTGATCTTTCGTTACAAACAAAACAAAATTCAAATTTCCACTTTATTGTCATATGTACGACCATTTAAGTATTATTTTACCGTTAAATCACACAATTTTATGAAACCCTAACTACCATGTCTAACAAACTTACAAACAAACTGTCAGAGTTAATGAACATTTTGTTGGTCTCATTATTAGAACATATAGACTGCTGAACACATCATTGGCAGTTTCTGAATGAGTTTTAATTTCATAATATCATCATAATACATAAAATATAGTTATTATGTATCATTTGGACGTGGTAGGCACTTGTTTATCAATCAAAGCAACTCTAACAATGAAACCCAATTTAAACTTTATTTACGAGGCAGTAATCTTTAAAAACGGCAGATTGAATTTAAATAGCGCCGTAGTTCCATAGTTTCTTCATTTTGAAATAATAATTTTAAAAATCATACCACAGTATGCAAGTAACCTACAACACTTAATTAATTGTTATAAAAATTCCTTATGAGCAATACAAACAATCGCTCATTTAAAAACATGTTTTTTTAACGTCATATGGACGTGTTACGAAGGTTGTCCTAACACTATTCCATAGAAAATGAAAATACGAAATAACACGTACCATATTAGTACACATAATCTGGTCACGTATGTATTTCGTCTAGGCTACAAAAATTGGCGTTTCGGACAATGATTCAGCAATTGACGCTTTATTTATGAAGGAATCAAAAACATACGCAGGCCAATTTCAACGAAGCAGTTGGATTATTTAGCCGTTTGTTGCAGCGCGAGCAATATGCTTTCCCATCACCTTGCTCAAAATGTAACTATAAACACTTATTTACGCCTCTCTTTATGTGCCATCTTGGCTCGATAAACCCACGAAACCAAAAGTGTTCCAGCCTTCCACAAATCAAATTTAGGTATATGAAATCTTCACTTTGATTGAAGCCCGGTTGTTTGATCCATAAGTGATAATTGTGACATTGTGACTCTGATAATCGATATTTTCTATCGGGAGTGAATCGCCTAGCGCGTGAAGTAAGCAATGAACGTACGATAGAAGTGTTTGTTTTAGATAAGAAAACGTGTCATAAAAAAGATTACCAAAATCCTTACCATTACATAAGATGATTTAATGTGTTGATTGGGAATATTGGTCCGTTAAAAATGGCGAGAGAAAAGATAGACATATTACGGTTATTTCGGTTTTCACCCTTCATCTACAACGATGTGCTACGCTGTGTGGTGGTTTTTTTTTTTTACATCTATAATGCAAGGTAATTGTTAAACACGTTGTATTATAAAATTTCGTTAATATACAAATACAAACTTCAAAATTTAATTGTATATTCTCGAGAATTAATCGTATTGATTTTGTTAATTACTTCAAACAAAATTAAATTACGAGTGTAATTTGTGTAACATCCGATGGTTCGTGAGAAACAAGAATGAATAGAAAAATGATTGTACTGACAAAATACACATACATATTTCAGCTACGTTTCAACATAATCACAATGCAGATCTTTGCACTTGCACCAGTGCACCAACATTCCAATATCCTCTGTAAAGAAAGTTGCTGCCTGCCTATTGAACTCTGTTCGTTTAAACATTTTGGGTGTAGTACGCGTTCGAGGTGCATCATATGTTGAGATTGCAGTGTCGTGTCTTCGTAGGACGCCCATAAAGTGATGGTAAGAGAATAGTAACATAACACTATTGTTTGCCTCCTTTCTCCGACCACTTTCAGTGGCCAAACCAACACATCAGTTGAAGCGTGGTTACGAGCATGTCAACATGTCTGTGACAATAAATGGTAAGGTCAAATGCGAACTGCGTGGAGTGATACGATTTTGTACAATCAGAAGGCCACAATGCAGCAGAAATCCATCGTGGAACAAGTTTTGTGTGCGGTAAAAGCTTTAAGAGTGAGGGCGTGGCGCGAGAATGGAGCCGAACGTTCATCATGAAAGTGGCGAGGATAGGAAGTCACTAGCGACAGATGAACTGGTGCAGCATGTGGATACAGTTGTTCGTAAGACACGTTGATCAGCTGTAACAGAACTGTCCGAATACTTTCCGCACATTTCATGGTCAGCACTGTACACCATTGTTACAGACAAGCTAGGATACGGTAAATTTTTTGTAAGATGTTGACTAAACACAACAAGGACCATCGAATTACATCGGCATCTACTGCGATACACAGAAAAAGGAGATTAGTTCTTGCATCAAATTGTGACAGGGGATAAAACACGATTCTATACGACAATGAAAAAACTAAACTTCGATCACAACAATGGATGCACACCCATTCTCCAGAAAAGTCGAAAAGTTTAAACGGGCATTCGGCACCAATAAACTGATGGCTACAGTGTTCTGGGATCACCAAGGTGTTTTGCTACGGACTGATTTCCTGGAGCCAGGACAAACATCAATGTTCTTGCATACTGCGCGACTTTACGAAGGCTACGGCAATAACGAACTGCGGGACACTGAGACAATATGGTTGAATATGCAAGCGGCAATTTTCTGTACTGGAAAGATGGTGTACCGGTACAAGTGTCTCAATCTGGACTGTTATTATGTTGACGTGTAGCTGAAAGATGTAGGCATGTTTTGTCAGCAAGCATTTTATAATTCAATCTCATTTTTTTAAGGCCTGTAGGTTGAAAAATAAACTAACCCTAGTTTATTAATATTATAAAATTGTAACATGTCAATTTGGCATTTTATCTAGTGTTTAATTATGTATATAGAATTGAGCAAATGATCACCTATGACAGCGTAAGGAGCCATGAATTGTATTAAATTGTAGATGTTTTATTGGTATGTGGTAGCTGCAATCAGCACGGAAAATTGTACATAAACTTACTGTGGCAGAAAAATTCACTGTAATTGCATATACCTAGAATGAGTAATAATTGGGCTACATAGATGATTCAAACTGTGCCAGACTATGTGAAAGCTGTATATTTTATTTACATTAGTGTTAGGTTAGTAATAAAGAAAATGTACAAAATTTATATTATGTCTAGAGGATGATGAATCCGTAGAGAATTGGGTTTCGTCACGTTGCGGGAAGCAGAGGACAGGCCATGTATGTGTTAAGGGGATTGACGAATTGTTGAGGGGAGAGTGCCTTGTACTGGGCGAGAGAGTGTTAGAAAGAGACAGGAATAAGACGCCTGCAACGGTTTGCCGCCAGGCAGTTGACTTTAAAATGTAAATTAAATATAAATTTAGTTAAAAGTAAGGAAATTTATGTGCTAGAACTGAAGGGTATGAACAAACATGTGAATTGGTGATTTCGATTAATAAATTTAAAATTTTATATGCTCGCAAAGGCCTGAGTTCTTAGCCGTCGGCAAACCGAGTTTAAATGTAACAGGATTTCTGGTTGGTCGAAGGGAACTAGGGGTCAGTGTAGCTGGCTTGGCGCGGAGACGCGTTGTTCGACGAAGGAGAGAAGCATCTCAGGGCTCGAGGCAGACGGACGTGTTGCCATCCTCGGGGCTGAGGGCCGCGTCTCGCGGAAATATCGCCAACAGAGAGTCTGTCCCGGGGACACGATTTACGAGGATTAACAGGACGATATTTGCAGGCATTAACAAAAGCCGATTGGTCAAATTAGTTTTTTCGTGCTTTGCCAGACCAAGGAGATGGGAATCGCGCCCTTAAGGACAAAGACGCGACAAGGCTTTGGAATCGGCCATTGTTTGTATAATTCACCTACGGCGTGAAGTTGTGTTACTAGACTGAATCGCGAATCAGTGACCTGGTCTTTTCTGTTTCACGGTGAGCGAGGGCCATTTGCGGCCGTATCAAGTGACTTGTCATCTCAATATTGACTATATTATTTTAACATACCCGCTGAGCTAGACCGAGGCAGAACTGTTAAAATCAATATTATTGATCGGCAGGGGCACTTACATTAATTGTGCTGTAGTCCGCTGTCGGGGCAAGTTACAAAATTATGTAAGTAAGTGTTTAGTTATTATTTTTTTCCTTTTCATATACACAGTATATTGTTTTTGTTTTATGAACTTTGAGGTTTTTTTGGTTATACGTCAATGTGTGAAAATGTTGCTGTATTGCAGAAAAACCCGCAATAAAAGTAAACTAAGAAGAACCAGTAAGCTGTAGTCAACATACATAAAACATACAGATAATTCCTGAAAGGAATTCCTAAGTGGAATATAGTCAACTGGAGAAGGACGAAAAAAAAAAAGATAGACGAATAAATAATAAAAAACTAACAAAAATGGGGTGCGCAAAAAGGCACCAAATTGATGAACGACGACGACAACGCAAATAACGAAAGGCACGAATGGATGTGGACACAGGCAAGTCACAGCACAGGCAAAAACAGACGAAAAATAGCAGACTTCTCAAGACGACAACAGATGCGACGTTTCGGGAACTGGTATCTGTTCCCTTCTTCAGGCACATGTACAGACTGAGAAACACAGGAAAACAATGGTCTTATAGAAAAAATTGCCTACTTCTAGCTCAGCCAATGACAGTGCAGCTGCCTCCTGATTGGTCGCGGAGCTTCTAATGGGCTTATATGCAGTGAGATGTGAATCAGGTCTATTGTTTTGTTAATAAATGGCTTGGAGAAATGTAATATGCAATGATTAATTGTCTCTATTTACGTAGGTTTCTTTTTTAATACAGGAATTCAGATACTGTGTTGGCTGGTGACTTTACGATTGCTGATGATAAGAGCCAATTCTTTATTTTTCCTTTTTTTTCGGGTTTCCCTGAAGTGTAATTGGTGTAGCATCTTTCCACAGTATGCTATGACTGTTTCTACAGACATGTTCGGCTAGCCTGGATTTTTCAGTTTCACCTTTCTTGATGTTGTTTTGGTATTCTTTAAGGCGTGTGGTGAGAGGCCTGCCAGTTTCTCCAATGTACTTACTTCCACATTTACAAGGGATTTGATGGATGGACTACAGTTCTGAATTTTTTGTTTTTCTGTAACTGGTTTTACTTTTATCACCATGTTTTTGACTGTGGAAGTTGACCGAAAAGCTGTTTGTAGTCCATACTTATTACCGAGTCGTCTTATTTTTTCAGAGAGCCCTTGCACATATGGAATAACCAATGTGCCTGATGGTATTTCTGTTGATTTCTGTGAACTGAACTGGACATTATTGTTGTTCATGTGTTTGTATGTGGTGCCAGCATTATTGTCGGTTATGTGCTTATCTACGATGCCAATAGGATAGCCATTTGCTACGAATTCATTTTTTAGGTGATTTGCCTAATTCGTTTTTGAGTTTTCGTCACTACATATTTTATTTGCCCTATTTTTCAAAGTGTTTATTATGCCAGTTTCTGTACATTTGGAGTGACTAGACATGTAGTGAAGGTATTGTCCGGTATGAGTGGGATCTCTATATACTTTGATACATTTTTGTTGTTTTTTCTGGACACTAAAAATCAAGAAAGCGAATCCTCTCGTTGCTTTCAGTTTCATATGTAAACTATATTGGTGGTCTAGAGCTTAGGAACACTGAAAATTCGACCAGTTTGTCGGGTTCGTGTTGCCAGATGAGAAATGTATCATCAACATATCGTAAGAAAACAGTTTGGATGTTGGTTTCGTTCAGTGCCTCTTCTTCGAAGTGTTCCATGAAAATGTTGGCCATGAAAGGCGAGAGTGACGAGCTCATTGCCATACCATCTGTTTGCTTGCAAAATTGATCTTTGAACTGGAAATAGGTTGTGTATGCATACGAGGTAATAAGTTTCATGGTAGATGTAATAGGTAGTGATGTTCGCTCCTTTAGAGTGCAATATTTTTCCAGTCTGGATTCTATGATCTTGAGTGTTTCAGGCACAGGAACATTGGTGAAAAGGCCCTGCACATCAAAACTCACCAAGACGTCGTTTGGTGCTGTGTCTAATGTCTGGGCTATGGGAATGAAATGGTAAGAGTCTTTTACAAAGGATGTTGTCTGGCCCACGAATGGTTCAACAATTTTTTGTGGGAATTTTGAGAGTTTCTGACATGGAGAATTGCAAGCGCTGATGATTGGGCACAGAGGCATGCCCCGTTTATGGATTTTCGGGAGACCATATATGTGAGGGGATTTACTGCTGTATGGTGTAAGTGCTCTTCTCGTGCTGTCAGAAATACGGTCTTTGTATTATTTCAGTGTTTGGTATACCTTGCGTTCGATGCTTGTTGTCGGATCTTTTTCTAAAACCGTGAATTTTTCTGATGTTGTATGTTCTGTTATTTTGTTCTCGTAACCTTTTCTGTCTAGGAATACTATTGCTCGACCCTTGTGTGCAGGATGGATAACATTGTCTGAATCAGCTTACAGAGATTTGATGGCCTTCATTTCGCCGGGTGTAATACTTGGTTTTGGTAGTCCAACTGATGAGATTGCAAGTCGCACAGACCAACGAAATTCATCTTGGTTATCAACTGCCAATATGTTCATGACTCTTTCAACAGATAAGACAATATCCACGACCGGAACATGGTGCGGTGCAATGTTGAAATTCAGTTTTTTTTTTTTTTTTTTTTTTTTTTTTTCGTTTTATTGTGCGTTTTTCTGCAGTACACAACATTTTCCCGCATTAGTGTATGTCCAAAAAAAATTTTATGTTCGTAATACGAACCCATTGCAAGAGTCGTTCAAAGATAACATAATTTTGATTTGTTTAAAAAGTGAGACATTTATTTTACATAAGATACCACATGTGTGTGTTGCATTTTATAAAATAAACGTCATTTTGTTTAACCAAAAGAAAATGATTTTATTGCAAAAGGATACGAAAAATAAACGTTATTAAAAATAATACGGAAAATAATTTACTTTATCGATATAGATCTTAACAGTGACGTCCGCAAAAACAACCCCAGATGACAATATAATCTGCATGCACCAGGCCAGAAAAAAGCAACAACATTGAAACTAAACGAAATCACAAGTTACCTAAATCTGAATCTGGAATACAAAAATTTTCTGTTTTAAATCTTTTACTGAAGGCTTATTACAAAATATCAATCAATTATGTTACGCTGCTTATAAGATTGTAAATGTCTTAATGAACTATGAAGTTTTGAATATTTCGCAAACTTTTTGGTTGTAATGAGTGCTAAATTATCAAAATGTTTACACTTAAAACGCACACGCACTTTGGCACGCATATATTCACAGTTGTAAAATGTTGTATTTACTAATATTATGTTAATCTCTGATGTACGAAATAAGAGCCTTTTCACTATATTCTGCAGTGCGGGGAAACTAACTGAAATGAACATATGACTACAGCAACGTCGCGGTTTTATGGGTTTCGCTGAAAGCTCAGCGGGGCAGCTGGAGGTTTGACGCGCGTCGTGTTGGCGCACCTGCTCCCAGCAGACCCTGCCACGCCGCACGTGTCGGCAACGCTGTAATTGGTCGCGACGTGCTTGTGGGGATGCTACTCGCATCAACCCCTCATCCCCTACCACAAAGTCAGTGTGGTTCAGAGCAAACCCCCCTGAGCTGCTGCTTTCGACTTGATCCACGAGACCTGTTGGTGTCCTGATGCTTGATCTATACCGGAGAGACATGTGCAAGGTTTTTATTGGACCAGGAGTTGGAGCGAGCGGAAGAGAAGGTTTTCGGAGGGACGAGCAGGATTCGCCTCACAAACTTGAACGTGGAACATACCCTTTCAACTTTATTAATACGTGATTAAAAAAGAAATAAGTAGCTCTCATGATACTTTTTTTTTTACAATTAACAGAGGTCATCACAAAAGTACTAATAATTTTCGTCTCTGTTTTGTTTCGTTATGTCGTCTGCGTTTACATTCATTCATGTATTTTGTCGTTTGTGCAGTCATCGTTTCTGGCCATTTTTCGTACACACCTTATTTTGTTGTTTTATGGAATTATTCTTCTTTTGTGATAAAACCACTATGTTCCGTTCCGGAATCAATATGTGTTGTTAATGTTCCTTTTTTTTTTTTCATGTTGTGTTTACTGATATGACTATATTCTTCACCGGAATAGTATGTGTGCTATATGTTCGTTCAGCAGAACTAAAACTGATCCTCTTCTTGTTTTTTGTTTTACTGTAATTGTTATTTTCTACAATTCGCCAACATTCCCTCACATGACCTAAATCCACAAAAATAGTTCAGTTAGTAAGAGTAATACTCATTCATTCTAACAACGAAAGCAAAACTAAACAAGAGGATCAATATTTTTGTTGCTTTAGGCCTACCTAAAATACAAAGAATGAAAATACATAAAATGTTATAAGTAGCAGAGAAAGATTGCTTTGAACACACATTGCTCGGTGTGGAACGCTACTTTAATGCTTTCGACCTGGCTGGTATAATGGAAAATCCCTAATACGCACAGTATAACAGGTGTCCAGCGACTTTAATCCTGTCATGTGAGCTGGCAATTTAAAAGGCACCAAGAGACCTTGACTATTCAAACTGACCTATATCTCTTACCAAAGTTCCATAAAATCAAGGAAATTAAAAAAAACCAAAACATAAAAAAAATTTGATTTCCAAAAATTTCAACTAATCCTTAGAATTACCAAAATCCCCCAAATCACTAGGAAATTAAAATCTCAAAATAAACATTGAAGTAACAATACATAAAAAATATATTATTACCATAAAAAACAATTATATTCAATAATTTTTGCAGAACCTACCATCTTGTTTGCCACATCTGTCGGTAACGTTCATTTACTATTTCTCTCTTCTGCTTCACTCCGTTTTTTTTTTTTTTTTAAGAAGGCAGGTAACTAAGTTTTCCAAGTATTGTCTACTGGTCGAACTTAATTAATTTATTTCACTGGTGGTCACTCTGCTATTTCATCGTTTGTCATTAATTCATGTTATTAGGTCGCCATACTGTTTTAAAAATATTCATTTACTCTCGACTTACATTGCTAGATGTACGATTTAATAAACAGGTATAGTTGTGAAGTTCGGCCAAGATGATAAAAATTTGCCATATTAAAACGAGACAGCGCTCTCGGAGACATGGGGCTGAGCGACATGATGAGCCATGCCACCTGCCTCACCTCGGCTCGCTACCTCCAGTCCCGGCGATGAGGCGGCAGGCTGCGGTTCCTCCTCCTCCACGTCTTCCCGCCTCTGGTGCCGGGCTTATCGCTGTCCCTACGCTTACATCACGAGCCTTCTGATTATACGAGTTCCTGCCAGTGATCCTGACAGGCACTCAGCTCGGACTTGACCGAGTGTTTCCTCAACGCTTGGAAAATTCGGCGTTCATCAACCAGCATTTTCGGCGAGAAAGTTCTGAGTATCATCGTAGGCCATTATAAATATGAGGCCACGGTGACCAGCGGGAGAGTGGTTGTGGCATTGAGCCTGTGGGTGTTAGCGACAGACTTGGTAGCGAGGAACGAGGCGAGACCGGCGGATCAAGGAGAGGCTGTGTGGCAAGTGTGGACGACGGTGGAACTGTTGGAGTGGTGTGAGTGAGCGTGATGACGGACGAGCAGGTTTGACTGTAGCTGTACATTCAGAGATATTTTTGGAATTATATTTATTAGATCCAAAGACTGATCTAAGAGGGAGATATTTATTCATTGTGCACTAGAGTAGTAATTTAAACTTTCAGGGGAGATTATTTGTAAATAATACCTGTAAATGTTGGTATAAGAGTGTTAATCGCAAAGGCTGTATATCCAAAGTAGAATGTTTTACAGGAATTGTAATTAATTAAGGTATTAAATGCATTTATTTAGTTAACCAAGACCTCAATCCTGAATCGGACCTGGCAGCGCTCAGTACAGCTACTTTATTAAAGTATTAGAATGAGATACACGTGGGTGATTTGTTGTCTGCGTAATGATGTGGCTGGATGTAATTATGGTAATTTACTAACTGTACGTAATGCTCTCAGGCCACGTATGTTGTGCCAAGTAAACTGACACGTTTGAAGCACAGATTATAGAGTGAAATCGCAGCTGTTTGCCGTACCATGGTGCATCTTGCACACTTCATGCTGTGTTATAAGAATGTACGCTTCCCTCACGGACTAGTTCTCAGCATGCGAGCTGACTGGCATTTATGGGACGTCCGGTGTTGGACTTTGGTGTGACAAGCAGCTGATCTTCCCACATGTAAAAATTGTTTAGTACTCGCAACACTATGGTTACATTTAGTGTTCAGTTTTGACTTATAGAAAAAGTAAATATATTAAATTCCCTAAATCGCCATTTGAAGAGACAGGACGAGGCGATGAGGTGACATTCGACATGCGAAGCTACGTCCCCCCCCCTACCCACCGCTAAAAAAAAACATGTTTCCTCCTTTTCTTCTTACAATTGCAATTTTAATTCTTCAAAAGGTTAATAATTTGTAAAAATTTCCCTCAAATATACCTTTTTCACTAAATACTTTACCTTTTTCCTCTCGACTTGACAATAAATCGACACGACCACAATTTTTTTCTCAAAGCGGCTGGAAGAGCCACTGACTCTCAGAGCAAGCAGGAAACCATCTCCAATGCCAAAATTTAACAATCAATTAATTTTAAATTGATATACTTGTAATTTATTTAATAAGTAATTAATGTTTAAAGTTATTATATTGTAACATTTCGTTTTCATGTATACACTAATAATATTAATACATTAAGCACACACTCCCAACTTAGCCATACTCGATCGATTTCCGATAGATTATATTAAATAATTTTCGAGAAGTCAATTTTATGACATAAATTTAATAACTATAAGTTTCTCATGCATGGGACTTCTTCACAACCCACTGTTGACTACAACCTTCTCCCCATTTCCAACGGCTAGCAAACTTAGCCATGATAGTTAAATTTCTAATAAAATCAATTAAATTATTTGATTTTGGAAATATCTTAAGAAACAATACAACGATTTAAAATAGAAATACGTTCAAATAACACTTACATGTAGTAGTTCCACAATCGCCCCCAGTGTAAACACGCTTCTTAGAAACATGGTTGGTCTGCAACCGACAGCCAAGAAGCTGCGGTGATTTTGTGTAACCGTATATTTTCAACCCCCCCCCCCCCTTTTTTTCCAACCCTTGACAAACCATTACCCCTAACACTATTAGGAAACTGATAGTCCCGGAAGGATAAAAGCGTTTGAAAATGATTCTTTGATTTGATAGAAATTGCGTGTTTTTACAAAGCTTCTTCGACTGTGTTAAGCAAAGTGTGGAATCATCGATACAGTTTTGGACTGTAATTCGAGAGGTCTTGCATCCCTCAAGCTCAGACCGTCGATACAGGCCTAAGCTTTTCCGATCTCATTCGACTGTACAATCCACCTGCGCGCCGCGGAGGTATTGTGAGGGAGGGGGGTTAGGGGGGAGGAGAATGCGCAGGAAGACGGTGCAAAGTGTGTTAATTGAGGTGGAATTAGCGCCGACATCTTCATTAGTCGCAGCACTGACGGTGGCGCCAGGACCAGGAGAGTGGCGGGGGAGGGGAAGGTTCTGAAACACAGGAGCGGTGGTGTGCTCGAAGGATGGGGAGGGGGTTGAACTTAACTTGCACCCCTCACACCAACATCTCCCCCTCGCCATCTCCCAGGCACACAAACAACTTGGCTAATTCAATCACTTGAGTGACGCCCCTAGCGGCGCCTGCCGGTACCACCGCGATAACATGTTCGCCGTAGTTTCAGCGTTCACTTCTTCAAGGCACGCACTTGTCTTCAAAACTGTCTAAATACGCTTACTTCATTCACCATGGAATTAGCTTGAATTATAGATGTCAATACAGAATCATAGAAGATTCAGGATGATTACAAAAGAATACCCAAAATTTGAACGACTATATTACATAAACCAAACAACCACAGCCTTGGCTGACCAGTCAAAGGAACCGTGGAAGAATGAAGTTTATTTTCCATATCTTCATAAATGTTTAATGAGATTGCCACGACCAGTCCGAACCGATACGCAAACTCGTTCCACACTCTCGTCAATATATCCGGAGTTACGGTTTGGATGGCGTCCGTAATTTTAGTTTTAAGGTCAGCAATGGTAGTTGGCAGTGGTGGACGAAGCACATGATATTTTATGTACCTCACAGATAAGAATCGCATGGGATAAGATCTGGGCTTCTGG
>PNEQ01069583.1:0-62385 GCA_003012365.1 Medauroidea extradentata | reverse complement strand
TTTATATTATAGGTATTCTTCGAACCACATTGGCTAGAATTGTTTTCAACAGCGCGTTTCTACACTGTGTACTAAAAATGTTAATGATTCTTCGGTAATAATTATAAATATTCATACAAATTTTTATAATCTAACCCTTAATCAATATATTTTTTCCATAAAGTGGCACTGGTTTCATGAATTTCTTTATCTATAGTACAACAAGAACCTTTGAATATTTTTGCACCGGAGGAGGGGGGAGGGGGAATCTGATTATGCACCGATCTACAATTAAAATTTGATGTTGCGAAAGAATAACTTTTTAAATGTCATGAAAGTACATAATTTTCTTTCATATTACTGTGATGCGTAGGGAATGGCATTATTTTAACATGTGTGAACACCCGGGAAAATTTTAAAGTTTTTTTGACCGACAAATAAAAGTTGGCATGAAGGGTTGTAGAGGAATTTTCATAAGCATTTTTTTATTTTTTATTTGAACCAGATATTTTGTTTATCACTAAATTTTGCTCTTATGAAATGTTTATATCTCTCATAGTTTCTGCGTAATGGCTCGTTAAAGTCAAAACTTGCATGTAACCGTTTTGAGGACGGCACTAACACCTACTGACATACGAAACTGAAAAAAATTTCTCAGTGACTAAATATGTCTCAGGCTACAATTTATTGTTCCTAAACACAACAAAAAGTGGTTTTGTATTTAAATTAAAATGCTAAAATTTAAAGTAAAAATATAAAGTAACAAATTTTTTGAAACCACAAAAAAAATTTATTTTGTGATTTGTCATAGGTGAACTTATGCAAATTTTGTATTTAACGCGCCATTAAGCAAAAGCTATGCGAGATCAAATATTTTTATGAAAGCAAAATTTAGTCACATGTTTTGTCTAAAATAAGAAAAAATGTCTGGTAAAAATATAAAAATTATAACATGTTGATGAAAACTGCTGTAGACCGCGCCCTTAAAAGGGTTTTTTCTCTCAGTTGTGGATAAATAAGAATCATAATAAACGCAGAAGCACTGCAGAGGTGACTTAGCAGGAAGTCAGAGCAGCGAGGAATGGGATGAAATCAAGAAGCTAGTGCTGTATCTGAGCGTAGCGACCTGCTACTTCGAGGAAGGGCGGAGTAGCGATGAACGGATGTAGGAAGGTACAAGCACACGAGGGAGGTGCTCGTCTCGTGTGACACATGTATCCATCTGTCCTCGTCAGGCGTGTGGGACACCCCCTTCTGAAGGGTCGCGACGTTAGGGGTAGGTATTCCCCTGTGTCTTGGCGAGAAGACTGGGGGTTCCTCTCCAGTTGAAAACCGCACCGCATCTGTAATGCGGGGCGTCCACGTGGGTAGGCTGGGAGAGTGGGGTGGCTAATCACAGGGGTGGCAGCGGTGAGGGGAGGATTCGGCGGCGGTGGAATACTGAGTGATGTCATGTCCCTTGAGGGTTGGTCGTGAGGCGTATCTAGGTGAAGGGAGGGGGGTGGCAGTCCCGTGGTGGTCCTGGGGGAAGCGTGGCCGCAATGCGTCATTCATCGGGGGCGTCCGACGGCAGCTGGTGGGCAAGGGGGAAGGAAGGTGCAAAGAGACGTTAGGCACTGTCAGGGGGAGGGACGGGGGATAGAAGTGAGGACATCACAGGTCCCGACAGTCACGCCGCGGAGCAAAAAAAAATGAAGCTCCGCACTGCTATTTCTCCGTCAGAGACAAGCGTCAGAACCCATGGCGAGAATGACGTTCATTGTAACAAATACGCGCCACAATTCCCGTGTCAGCTCTCGCCTGACAGCATTGTTTTAATCGGTGTCTTTTTCACACCCAAGATTTATTGCTGTGCTTCAAAAACTCTCTGATTCCGGCAAGGGGGAAAAAATAACACTTTCATTAAAATTTTAGTGAATCTTTCAGAGGTTTTTTGTTTATGCCTATACACGCCGGTAATCAGGGTAGATTCAAATGCCCTGAATATTTTCTTTTTCGTTGCTGAGAATAAAACACGAAATAACTTTTGAATTTTCTTTATCGTCGTGTAGTTACGTGTTTCCGTGGCATTGGAACTAATAAAATGTATTACAGTCAATCAAGATCTTTTAATATTGACCTGATATACTAAATTTACTTGTTTAATGCTGCCCACACTAAACGGAACACTCTGCAGAACATGTAATTAATTAAAAATATGTTTCATTGGGCCAATAGATGTTAACTATTGAGAGTGTTGAAATTATTACACTGGTCTTTAGCTGCACGGAAGTTTTAATATTAAAAATAGTAAAAGTGGCTGCATAACGGTTGAAAGAAAACGTTATGCAGTCCTCTCTTTATCGTGAACGGCCTATATAAGAACATACGTTAAAAATAATAAAAATATTGATGGTGTTGATAACAATAATCACAGTAATAGTATCACTAGCGGTCCATATACCTATAAAAATTATTTATATGAAACAGAATATCCAGTTATATAATAATATTTTCTTTTCTAAACCAGTTCTATGTTTTTATGATTTGCTACAACTAAGAACGAAGGGGCGACAGAAATAATTTAAAATTAATGTCATAATATTTGTGTCTTAGAAAATGCAGCATGTTGAACATACATGACTACGTCTGCCTACACAGTCCCAGTATAGATGGACATGTTTGACAAGGGAAGCGTAATGGCCATACATAAACAATCTAGTTATATCAGATGCATACAAATGACATTGATGTACAGCACAGTCCGTAATTTAACGTTCCCAAAGCACTTGTGTGGGTTGCAGTCAGAACTCCCATTTGTTTACGAAATCAGTTCGTGATTCGAAAAAAGGTACGCAAATAATCGGTGCACAGTGTTGTTATGTTGCTATGTTGTGTTCATAGTTGTCAGTTATCCCATGTGGCCTAAATAGACATTGGTGCCAAATGCAATTAAAGTTCCCTAAGGATGTCCACAGTATCCTGTGAGTCATATGAGCACACGAGTCATTGGCGCCCAGTACAGTTAGTAATTTCGTGTTGATACACTTGGGATAGCTATCGTGGTCAGTGAATCCGTGTAACTAATATTCTATTTATTACCACCGGACTCTGCTGTTTATAAGAACTAATACTGAACACCTCGCACGCGATTTACTGGTTGTAGGATGCAAGATCCCGACTAAAAATGAACCTCTAGACATCTGTTCTCCGTCGTGCATAAACGTTAAACTGAACTAAAAATAGGAATAAATTAAAAGTAATATTTCAGTTTACTAACTCTGTATATTATTTTAATAAAAATATTTTCTAGAGCTTTCTCAAGTCTTCCTCTAGCACTGAAACATATCTCGATAGTCTACAATTAAAAAGCTAAGTAAATGTCATATAACACTGGCGCGTTCTTCTGTACGCGCTACAAGATGATTCCTTTCAAGTCAGTTTTGGCACGTAACACCCAGCATATTCAATAGTTTACTGAAATACCGTGTATAAGTTCCAAATCTCTTCCAGCTTTGTACGCAAATCACATATTCATTGCTTTGAAAAAGAGTTCAACCACTTTTCGTCAATCGTGTTTTTTCTTTAAAACAGTAAAATGTTTGCCATAATTTTGCGTGTTTTACTAGAAACTATCATAGCTGGTTTTAGCCTACATTCCTAAATTAAAATTTTGCTTATGAGATTAAGGTTCTGTGCGAGTGTCTGCATGTGTGTAAATCTGTCAACGTGTGTGTGTGTCCGTATGTGTTTTTGTTTGTGTGTGTCCCCCTGAAAACGTTTGACCACATGGGCCGAATATCACAACAGTTTAGTCGGCTGCTCAGTCACAAGATTACACAAAACGTTCATGTGCTTCGTTATTTTATTAATTGATTAAATTGATTTTAACCGAACGAAACCTTTTATATAGAATGTACAATGTGTAGAAAATCAAAACAATGCCGTTGTTAACCATTTCTCACAGATATCTTGCAGTAATATTCCCTCTTTGCAGTAGAAAAGTTGATGGCCTTTTTGGATTCTCAGCAGCCAAGCAATGACGTGTTAAAATGATTATTTTGTTTTAGTATTTTCTGAATACATGTATTACTTCGTCATCCTGGTATCCACTACTAATTTAACGACTTTTCCATTGAACAGTATTCAATGTTAGAATGTCCATAGTCTTGTTAATAATATGTACAAAGTATTTCCAAATGTATATTATGATTTCATTACATTTACTTTGATGTGAAGTCACATTACCACGAGAAAACCTTTAAAAAATTGGCTTCTTAACAGCTTTAAGGCATTACCAGGAAGTGCAAAATTGGTACACTGATACCAACGTGTATTTTAGATTCTTCAGTTTTCACCTAAATGAGGATAAAAGGTAACAACTTAATAATTTGAAATGTCCACCTCTTGACTTCAAAGTTTTGATCATCTCAGTACAGCCATATTTGTAACCCACATTCCTTAAGCGGTTTTCCCAATAAAACAACGTAACACCCGGTGACAAGTGTCAGCAAATCAGAGCCTTGACGCTGGAGACGGACGTTGGAAACATTGCACCAGTCATTGACGTTGGATCTCACACTCATCCTTGGTGATGTATATGAAGAAGAGTGGTTTATATTTTGACATTCGCGCAACTATTATTCAGGTTAGTTTAAAATCCAATACTGAAAACACTACATTACATTAGAAATACCGGTATTTGTGTAAATTAATAAGTTCGTTGAAACCTTGCTAATATATTTGTTGTACCTAATTTTTAGAAGAAAAATTAACAACGGTTTTCTGTTTGCTGTATACTGATGTATTTAATTATCTCTTTACGTTGATACGAGCATTATCATAGTGTCATTTGTTTATTTTCCGTTCATGTTTCTTAAAAAAAAAGATATATATCCACGATTGCGATAACATTCGTACACCCATGATCCCCAAAGTGGCCACTTCTTGTTGCGGGTTATGCGGTTACATTAGCTGCAATATTAGCGTTAACATGAGATGATTAAATTGAATTTGTGCTTAACCTGAAGTTTAGTCATAAGTTATGAAACCGGCCCTTACACTTACCAAGTTATTTATTTAGGTAAACGATAGCAGCACAAGTTGGTGAGACCAGCGGCCGGCGATAATTTTTTCCTCTGTTTTGAAGAGACGGCATGAACTCGTCGCTGGTGGCAAGCGTAGATCGTATCGATCGCTATATTGTGAAAATGTCTTTACGATAAAGTGACGTTAGCTTAGCTCTACTAGTGCATACATTTCTTAAAAGTCAAGGTAAAATGCCTTGGAGTTCAGTAACTCTATCGTGACGTGACGTGTCGTTCATTACCTCCGCGTGCAATCATCTCAACCAGCGTGAAGTGCGTCCTGTTGTTCATTTTCTTATGGAGCTTAAAGCTATTACCATATAATTTTATTTTTGGAAAGTATATTACGCTTAACGCATGTTTCACCTGTCCTAGAGTTTTTAGAATTAGGTTGGGATTTTATACAAAATTTTAAAACATATAGTACTTAGTAGTCTAACTTGGCTTTCTACACTCTAAATCTGAATTAGTAAATATTCACTGAATCACGCTGATGAATGGAACAGTTTAAACAATTTGAATCGGTGAAAGTAGTCACTGTTTAATTAGTGAATATTCACTGATTTCCTTTAAGAGTGCCAACATCTCACAAATGAATCAGTGAATATTTACAGTTTTTCCAGTTGTTTTCAAATAACACGTTTCACTTATTGAATTAGTGAATAATTACTGGAAATTCTGTGGACATTCACTAATTAACATGTAGAATGTTGGCACTCAGTATTTGAATCAGTGAATAGTCTCCGATTTCACAGTGGATTCTCACTGGTCCAATTTGTTGAAAATGCTCCATCCATCGGCGTGAATCAGTGAACACTCACTAATTAAGATTTAGAGCGTAGTGCTTAATAAACATCCATGTACTATGTATGTTAATGTCCTGTTCAAAATGGTGGCCATTTAAACATTTTTGAATACAAGGATTATTTCAGGAAGCAGAATTCCGTCTAGTAAAGTGACTCGACATGATAATTTCTCTTCCTGTTGTGTTTTCGAAATGGCGGCCTCTTTTACAATTTTTTACTAATATGACATACCTGAGGAAATATTTACCCGAGTTCCTGTAAATGTGGCACACGTATGCTGATTTGTAAGATCAATTAATTGTTAAGTAATTTTATTCATGCGATGTTTATAGTTTAACAATGGTGGTATTTGAATATTTGTTGAACCCACGAGGTATCTTAAGAATGACACGTCTGAACCTGAAAAAACGTCGTACGTTAGGGGGGGGGGTGTTAGACAATTTCATTGTATTTTAAGTTTTTGAGCCATAACAGTTTATCAAATTGTATTAACAAAATTTTATCTTCGACAAAGCATAGGATACAAACTGCTTGGCATAAATTATGAGATGTTTAATTAAGTTGCCATGCAGAATCATTTCAAGAGAATTATAGGTTAACTTTCAAGAATTCTCTAGCAATGACACTGCATGACAAATTAATAAGAGATTCCACTATTACATATATTAAGCAGTTTACCTAGAATATATGCTATGCTTTGTCGAAGAAAAAATTTTGATAGTAAAATTTATATAAATGTTATGGCTCAAAAACTGAAAATACAATTAAATTGTCGAACACTCCCCCTTAACATTTAGTAATAAAGTAACTTGACATTTATGTATTTTGTTCATGGCGTGCTTATAATTAAAAAATTGTGGCAATTTGAATAAATATTATCCTTCGTGACATCCGAAGAACCATTCCTCAGAATTTAATCAGACGCAGGACACACGTAGTACTTACTTGAGATGGCAGTTAAGTATCTGTTTACGCTGTGTTCATATTATCACAATGTGGCTATATGAACTTCATTTGTCTACACAAAAAATTTAAAAGTATAATTTTTCAGAATTTATTTGAGCTCAATGCGTGAATAGAACCTTGTAAAGTGAAAAAAAAAGGGTTATTTTAATGACATGTTCATGTCTTAGAAATGTGGCTATTTGAATATATCTTGATCATGTAAATTATCTAAAAAATGATGAAAACAAATGTCATAATACTCTATACACTTCTAGTACTTAATGCGATTTAATTTTGCTTACGCCATAGTGGCATTTGAAAATGGTGGCCGCACGAAAAATTTTCGAATGACCAAAAATCTGCGGAATAGTTTTACTAAATTTCCTCAAATTCAGTACACAATTTGCACAAGTTAGGTAACGTGACTTGAATAATGTTTATTTGTTCATACGGTGTTTAATAGGAGTCGGAATGTCATAAAGAAATATTTTCTGATCTACATGACCGTACTGTTCTTTTCGGGTTATTTAGAACCTACATTGAAGAATGTGGGTTAATTAGTTATGCTAGTAACTTATTGTCTAGCTCTAATTAGCCGCGTGAAAAATTCGTAGTACTTGATGAGGTGAAAATAATTGAGAAGATGAGTTTTTCGTGGTTGTTCTGCACGAAAATACTTGCGGTTTTGACTGAACTTCCAGTCTTCATGTGTTTTTGCAATAGTGAGACAACATCTTGAAATTACTTCATGTACTATCTATACTCTATCCATTCTAAGGTTGCAGCTAATTCATTCGAGTGAATGACAGTAAAATGTTTACACAACATAGATTACATTTGAAATATCGAAAAAGTACACAGTAACTGCGTTACGGCACAGCCACAATGTGCGGAATCAAGATATAATTCAATTGCTTTAATTTATGTCGTTAGTAATTTTTATTTCTGCTGCAACCTTGGAGTGGACAGAGTATAACACTGAAGAAAAAATACGAGCCTCATACTAAGGTATGTATAGGAGATGATGTGTTTGCTAATCGCTTTTATCTGACTGTTTAATTTTCGTCGGTGTCAAAAATAAGACTACACTAGAAAACATGCGAGCTCATTAGAACTATGTTTCGTCTGTATGGCAATAATAAGCACCAGAAACATTTCAATAGTTGAAGAAGCTGTTGTAACATAACGTCCACAGGGTTTCTAGTTTTGCATGCTGAGCAAATTTTATATATGTATGGCATTACAAGTCGGAAGTTACATTACAGCTTGTATCCGTCCCATGTAAGACAAGTAATGAAAGCATGCACAGTAAAACATTATGTCATTACAGTTGAATACACTATCACTTCAAACAGGAGTTGTGCTTAAAACCGGGGTAAAAATTAAGTACACAGTTTTCAAACACATTTTGCATAATTTATGGTTTCGACAAAGTGTGAGTTCCATTACCGTGAACTATTGTTTTGTATTTTTGTTCAAATTTATAAACCATTTAAATTAGTCGATCTACTGTGAAATATTGAACTTAAACTAATGGATTTCAGTTTAACTAAAAACCAAGTCTTACTATGCATAAACAAACGCTTATAACATACCAACATTCAACGACAGTTATAATGTTTAATGTGATGCTCACCTGGGACAAATATGTGGTTAATGAATACTGATCCGACAGGGTAACACCAAGCGTGGTATCGCAACAGCGACGTGTTGTAAATGCGTTCAGGATATCTGAGTTTGATTCCTGGCTCCAGCCGTCACGACTTCGGTTTTCCTTGACTTCCCAAAATCGCTCCAGACGAATTATGTAATGGTTCCTTAACTAACAAAGGCCATGGCCGACTCATCTTCCAGCTCCTGTCACTATATCAAGTTGTGTGTCGTCGTCTGTGATGACCTCGCTGTCGACAAGACGTAAAGCTCACTTACTGTACCTGGAATTGAAAAATATTAATATCATAATGCTTTAGAAAGGTAACATTTCTGTGTACATCCGAGGCAGTTATCACATGGCATTTATTTTATCCTGCGTAGAAAGGGCTGCCGCAGAGATGCTACAAAGTATTATTTATTATAGGGTTGGAAATTCCACCATTTTATAAATTTTTGATTTTACTGTGCCCCATATGGAAAACAAAATAAGCTATCTTTGTATCGCTGCGTTTTCAATAACCATAGTACGATCATTTACGTTTGCCTTACATGCAATGTGTGTGTGTGAGTGTGTGTGCCAGAACAGACTTCTGCATGTATGAGATGATCTATTCTAGCCATAGTGTCCAAGATTTCCAATTTTTTTTTTTTTGTTTTTGTTATTGAAAGCGAGAAAACCTGTTTTGTACTTGTACATATTTATATTAATTCAGAACACCAAGAAAATATAATACACAGTCTCTTGTAGGTGATCTATAATTACTTTTTGAAAAAGTGGCTTCTATAGAGGGCTGTGTCTTATATTACACGAGTCCTTACCCATTAATAGTGCGTTATACCCAAGGGAAACAAATATATGTGTGTATCAGAATTGTGTGTTTTGGTTCAGTATTCATTTTACTGAAAATATTTCAAGCAACTATTCTTAATTTTTCAACGATGCGCTATATCATCATCCTGAAGAGTAACAAATGTATAATAATCATAAATATATATAAATTATTCTTATTTATTCAAGTAATTGACAACTAACGCGTTAATAGTTGTATTTATTGCATAACGACAAATGTGTATAGTTGGTTAGATCAATAGTTTGAATGGAAAATATGACAACGTGTAGTTAAAATATGGCTTGTCGTGTAGGTATATACTGTACATGTTTAAGATGTGGGTTGAATATTGACTTATTATTACGGCGCCCACGTCAGTCGATAAAGATATACAAGTGACGAGAAACGGCCAATCGTGCACACGTTAACTGCAAATGTTCTAGTTATTGTCTGTATATCGATCTATCGATCAGGCGCTCGCATTAGACGGGGCGGACCAGGTTAAAAAGCGCGTCATGTTAGCTTTGTTTCTTTCAGCGAGTGTGACAAGAGCGTTGCGTGTGGGTGCGTGGGCGGGATACGTGTGCGTGTTAATTGGAGAGTTGCGACGCGACCCGGCCATACACGAGAAGCTACTCAGACAAGTGGAGCTGCTAAATATTGGAGACGCGTCTCGTACGGCCGGAGGTTTTACAAGCGCCGACGCTCGCGACGATTCCCCTCCCATGATAACCTTCCTCGCCGCTTCCCTCCACGTCTCCGGACACGACGGCAGTTTTATTAAAACACGCCGAGACTTTTTAATGAAACCACTTCAGGTCGGATGCATCATTCAGGCCCGCCTTCCCTTGCTGCCGCCTGTGAGCTGGGAGGCAGGCTGTCCCGCCAAACGCGCACGCAAGGCGGGGTGTCAACTACTAAAAGACAAGGGGCAGCCATCGTGCAGGTTTTATCTCACCTGCACCAGTTATATTCCTATCATCTAAATTGTGCGATTTTTTCGGAAATTGTTAATTATGTAAAGCTTCATTTTACAAACTATCTTGTTTAACTACTGAACCATTTATTTTGACTCGTTTACGTCGTCGAAATATTTGTATGAGTAAAAAGATTAATTTTCTCACATGTTGTTTGTCGGAACATCGTTGTGAATTAAGCAGGATGTTTAAATCAGAGCTGCAAGTATATGCATGGTACTCTGAAGAATGTCCGGATCTTATATGATGTTGTAATTTGTTACGCGTTTCAGAGCGGGAGTTTATTTCTCTCTCTCGACATCCGTGTTCAGAGCACTATTTGTTGCAAAATGAAAATTTTAAATATGCATTAAGAATATTATTTTCGAAACAAACCATACATAAATGTGAGTTGATTAACGTACCTAACATAATAGTGATGGAAAAATGAGGTAAAGCAAATAATTTCAAGCCAAAAGAATGTCCGGTTATTATGTCACTGTTCAGCGTTGGAAGCAAGTACTCTTGACAGGTTTAATAATATTAGAGACTCTGGACATTTGTCAGAAAAGTATGACCACTCTATTGCCTAGGGAACTTCCGTTGTAACTAGAAAAAATTGAGTAACGTTTAGTAACAAATTGATATTAAAAATACGAAGTTTTTCTTTGCCTATTTACAGTTATGTTATCGTTCGTGTTTAGCAAAGGACCATCATCAATGCTTATTTTCATCACGTGAATTTGAAGTTCTTTATAGCCTGGGTATTTATACACATACTTTTTTACATATGCGTTACTGCAAAAGTTTTAAGAGCACACAGGACTTTGTTGTGTACTATATGGGTAATAAATATTTTAAAATTTTAACATAAACTGTTGTTTGAAGTTAACGGGAACTAAATGAAAATATAATTACACTTTGCATAACAATTATAACAAGACGTTGCGCAGTAACATTTGCCATAAAGTGTATGTTAGATGCAAATTAGCCTGAAAAGTAATTGTCATTTCTAAATTCAATATAATTCTGAGTAAACTTCGAAAACAGTCAAGACCAAAGAAATATAATAATAATAATTCACATAACAACTACAGTACAGTACGAATAAAACACAAAAGAACTAGTATCTACAATGGTTATGGTCAATTAAAATTCCTGTAAAAAGTATTTAATAACAAGAACCACAAAAATTAAAATAACTGAGACAAATCAACAGGGATCCAACACGAACGCAATAATTGCATGATACAGTTCTCCGTTTCAATGTCACACAGATTCTTTAATATGTTTTTGACAAGGAAACACAATTCTAATCACGTTTTTTTTTGTTTAAAAGTAAACAAAGTTTTTTACTATCCGCTATGTTTTAGCCGTATTATATTTTTGTAGCTGGAAAACTTATAAGTATTCGCTTAATTCTTTATTCTCCAAGATATGCAGTTTATTAAAATTATCATGGTGCTGATACACCATAGTCGGTAACCTAGTATGTTGTTTAATCGTCTTAGTAAACAGCAAGGCTTATCTTGTAACATTATGTTATATTAGAAAGTCAAAGTACAGTTATAACTTCGACTACAGTTGAAAACCACACATACACTTATACATACATGTGGCACAGACAGAAAACTACTACGATCTTTTGTGAAGAAGCATCTCAGGTAATTCAGACAATGAAGTTTATATACGTTTTCCGCCATTCAGTAAAGATATTTGTTGATATTTATTTTGACTTGTAGACTCGCTCAGTGTATTATCATACTCATTATAAATATTACTCCTGAAGAGTCCACAATCTAGTGTAAGATAAATGTGCTGAGATTAGGTAATTTATTGTTTGCACAACGAGTCATTGTTTTGTCTGTAGTTGGCTGAGAGATGTTTCTTCCTTATACAGATCATCTTATTAATTGCTGTAAGATTTCGAGGGCAAGTTATGCAAAATTACAACTTTAAAAGCTGCAACTCAGCTTGAGTTTGCAAAGTTTTAAGACTATTTACTGACAATTTTTTTTTGTAACTGGATTGAAGTAAAAATAAATAAACTGTATTATGTATCCTTAATACAAATTAACTGCGACATGTATCCTTAATACGCGCGTCCACAATTTTTGCGGCTGTCCATGTGATAATACGCAGCAACATAATTTGGTCCCAAATACAATATAACAAGTTCCCTTGGAAATAACTTTGAGGAACTCATGACTTTTCAAAGGCATATGAAGACCATTGTAACACACTTTCAGCATCATTGCTGAGGCAATATAATGCCATATCATAGTAAGATTTATATTTATATACTTTATTGCCGGGATGTGTAATGAATAATAACGTACTGAAAATGAATTATATACTTGAAACTTAATTAGTGAACTGATATTCCATTAGTTCATGTATAACAACTGGATAGGTTCATACGTGTTAAGAACAAGTCTCACAGACTTTGAAGACCGTGATATTGTAGAACACAGAGGATCTGCGTCTGTTATAATAAGCAAGGTGTGTTCGTTCTCTTCCCCTCGGTTCTCCAGACTGATGGCGAGGTCCGGTCAGCCCCGGCGTCCACTTTACCACCAAGGTGGCAGACCGGAAACTTCAGCGGCGATTAAAGAGGGTTGGTACCACGGCAGGAGGAGAGAGTGGTGGGGGCGTCAGCAGGAGTTGACGGCGTCCTTTGAGCCAGCTGCCAGCGCTAAGTGGTCCTGTGACAGCGTAGCTAGTTAAGACACCGCCGTGCGCTGGGAGCTGTCAGGAGCTCACCACCTGCCCTCGGATCCCGGGGTCAAACGAGGCAGCCCTCGCTCGCACAATGGCGGCCGGGGACTCGTGAAAGGATGACAAGGGGTGGAGGGCGTAAGGCTTCCCCGACGCCCCGCCAAAAATTAATTATCGTCGTCTCTGGGAGGAAATGCCCTCAAGACCTTGGTGTACCGAGCAAAAATAAGGGTTGGGGGGGGGGGGGAACTTACATATTGAGGCACGTTTTGTGATTGCGCGTAACAAAACGCTTCTGAATCTTACGAAAGTATAATTAAAAGTTAGTTTACATATATTTTCATAGCTATAACATTGCACATTAAAATGTTAATGACAATAGTCCACGATCGACTTTTTTTTACACTTTTCTCTCTTCTATAAGAATTACTGAAGGCATTTCATCATCTGTTTTTGTATGGTTTTCTTTGAATGTTAACTTGCTAACAACCTTTAACATTGCTAGATAATAAGTCACTTCTATATCATCCGCCATTTGTTCAAAGATAAGAAATGTTATTTATATTCCAATAAAAATCGAATGATATAGAAGGAATGTATTATATCACAATGTAGAAAGGTGTAGAGCATGAAATGTCAAGAATGTTGATATGTATTTGTGAATGCTTACAGCAGGGAGAATATTGTTAATTAAAGAAGGCAGTACGTTTTTTGCCCTTAAGGAAAATTAACTTACTAGAGGCAGTCAAAAGGCAATGTTTCACTTCACATACATTTTTGCAACACTGTGACACATGTAACGTATGTCAGACTGCGGAAAGCCATGGGCTGTTCCGCACCGAACAAGTTCAAACCTGGCCTGTAATGTGCGCACCAGGTTAGTTGGAGGTTGGCGCCGTTGAAGAGGAATAGGTTTTTCAGGGAATCATAGCAGAAATAGCACAAGTAAAAATTATTAATATTAATAAAAACATCAGTCACAAGGAAATTATATATTATAGAAGAAACACACACATATTACTTGCGAGTGAAATGAAAGCAATGTTGTATAATACCCTACATGGATGCGTGTTATATATGACAAGTACAATGTGAAAACAATGGTGTAAAATATAAGGTATGTGAGTTATATAAGACAGGTAAAATGTCAAAAATGGAGTAAAATACATGGCAGGCGAGTTATATAAGACAAGTACAATGTGAAAACAATGGTGAATAATATATTGCATGAGAGTTATATAACAAAAACACAACGTGAAAACAAGTATTGCAAATTAAGTAATGAAATGTTCACAAACCAAATTATTATCATGAAAATGGTCGAGGAAAGTTTAATTTATTTGGTAAATATTCTTACCAAGATAAAATTATGAATAACATGCTTTTATTCCAAAATATTGTTATACTATAGTAACAAGAAACAGAACAGAACATGACATTCAAATTAATACAGCCACATGTGTAAAAATGTAATGAAACAGAAATGTAATGACCTAATGTATTATCGGCTGCAACAAAATAAAGTGTAGTTGTTACGAGAAATCAATGTTGTTGTATAGCAGTACTCATTCGGTTACGTCAAAACTTGACACATCGCTGGAATTTGACGAGGAAGTGTCTGAATCCCGGTCAGCGACGTCTAAATAAATAAAATACTTGTTACTCTTGAACGTCCATTGCGACAATACGATCAATGTTCATTTTTGTTTCTGTTTCGACGATATGTCAGTATGCCGAAGTCCACTCTGCGACGCAATTTCTACTTAACTGTCGTTCATACAAATTTCTTACATCACATAGTATGAAATACACATTCCTGTCACATAGAATCGTTTTACCTATGCCCATATAATTTAAATGGGTTGAGATATGAGTGGTATGGAGTGTGATAAAACCTGTTATCCACTACGTATCACTGTTCTTTGGGTTTGTGAAATTTCACGAACTGAAACAACACTTTATTATGCTTTTCAAACAAAAACAGAATATATCACTTCCTTATCCATTCTTCCATATAATTCTTTCTACTGTCAGAATCTGGGAATTTTTCCATTACCATGTTGTGATAAGGGGTATTATCTTATATCATCACAGTTTTTGACAGCAAATTTGAAATTAATCAAGCTTTCAACAATTTTAATTAATTGATTCCATTCATTTGATAGTGATAATCGCCATTCCACTCGTATCCTGTCCACAAATGTACCACGATTTCAATAAATCCAGCAACACCAGTTAATGATAGCGTTATTCGTAACAGTTCACTTTTTACAATAGGACGACAGAAATCATTACAGCTTTTATCACGCCTTGTGCTGATGAATATATGGATGATAAATTTCGTACACGAATATAATGTACCTGCCAACGATCCTCAAACTTGTTACGTCTTGATAATATTATATGTGTTTTAGTAGTATATAATTCTTTTCTATTGGCGTTTTCCTAACAATCCTGTTTTTTTCCTTCAGTAAAATCCGATACTATGCAACGTTCCTTGCCAAAGTGCCTACAATGCTGAAGTTTCCATCAAACGAAAGACAGTTTAAGACTTATGAAATGTGATATATGATGTGCCTGGTCAATGCAAACTATGTTATTAAAATAATACTTACATGGTGAATAACAAACTCCCTGAATAAAGATGATAGTGAGTGATGTGAACACGACGGACTCGATGTTTGTGGGTAATTGAAGACGAGAAATTATAAAACATTCTATGCGCCTACGGTGGTAGTGTTCACCTAAAAAGTACAACTATTTAAGACATTTCGCATGTTTCACGTTATGTTAACGATTCATAAAAACTTGTTGTGACCTGAGCAAGGGGTTGCGATACTAAGTAGCCTGAAGATGACATACTAGACTATCTTACTTAAATGTAGGTATGATATCATCAAACCCATTATTTCTGTAATTTAACAGCGATTGTATTATAGATACATTTATGAAATTTATTGCTTTACCGACTTTCAGGGAGTCCTTCTCTCATTGAGATTAAAAAGGACAACGTTGCTTTAACTTTGACTGTATGTATGTGCTTTTGCATAAAATGTATCGTGTTTTCCAGATAATGTTCCACTTATTTAAATCCTAAGAAAGAAATGTCTCATTGCAAAGTTTCTAATTCAACCTATAATTTACTGGCAAAACAAGTTTTTCTGGTTTTCCCGAAAGTTGGCCGAAATGTAATCATTATATTTTTCATTTTACCCATTCAACTGAACTATAGGAAGCCTGAGTTAATCTTGACACATTGCGTCGATCTATTATTTCAGCGCATATTGTTGAAATTAATTCCCTCGAATACTCACGTTTAAATTAATCCAGTTTACGTAGCTAGAACTAAAGATAACCTCAATTTGGCATACATTTGAAACTGAGTGCGCAAGTCCAGCTTTATCGCTTCATTCTGGCTACAGAAAAAAGGAGATTAATAAGGTTTTTGCGAGAAAAAATCTTTCAGAGCCATCTTGTATAGCGTAGACTTGAAATACTTGACTGAATTCCGAATCAGACATTCAAGATGTTAATTCAAACATAGGAAATCACATTATCCTCCTTTAAATTCTAAAATACTGTACTTTCAGTATCACATAACATGTACAAAACTAGGGTTAAAACTTTAAACGTTAAATTATTTTCATTAGTTGTTATATATATATATATATATATATATATATATATATATATATATATATATATATAAATCGACATGTAGAATAACGATTAATAAATTTACGGTTTAGCTCAGTTCTGTGCGGTTGTGCGTTAGTTAATCACTTTCATACGCAAAACTTTAACTGTTTAATTTGAAACATGACTTACGGAAAAGTATCCGTGGTAAATTATGTTTTACCTGATCAAACGCAGACGCATCGTTTAAGAATGTTCTAAACAATATTCAGCACATGATCCCGTTGCCGTTACAAATATCTACACTGTCAGAATTTTTAAAAAAATATTTATGTTTATGAACCTGGTCCAAGTCGATCTCTGAATGTTTTTGTTAGTCTACAATTAGTTAATCAGGATTCGTGTTTTGAGCTAAGCCAAATTTACCATATTATATTAATTTTCCGTATAGTAAACATGTATCTAAACCTTCGTGTTAAGGAAATGTCGTCAGTCCTTATAGGAAAATATTTATTACCAATAACATGTCGAGAAGGGTAGATTGCAAAATTTGCTGTATTAACTCTGTACTTCAAACTTTCTTACCTATCGTGATTCTAGTTATGCTTTCAACTCTTTACGTGAACATGATCTAAATCATTTTTAAGTTTTGGATTATAATTAAAATCCATGTTACAAAGAAATTTTTAATTAAAATACTTGTTTTGTCGCTCTTCTAACGTCACACATATTCCCGCTTCGTCTTTTCATTGAATTGAATACAACACTTCACGATTTATGTTTTAACCCAGATAGCGCTGATATCCTTCTATATATAGGACATCTGTACAGCTAAAACAATATTTTTGTTGTTCATTTTGTAGTTCGAATAAATTGTATCTCTTTCTTAATGTATCTGGCTGCCACTGATATTTATTTTCTTGTGCAATAATCAGTAAATCTTTTTTAAAAGTTGAATAATGTTGTTAGATGTGTATTTATTACGTGAATTGGCATCTTTTACGTCGTGAATGAGAACATAATTTGCATGTCCCTCTTTGTAATTCTATGCGGCTCTCAGAATCTTTCAATGACATATTCTAGGTTAAATAGCATTCACAAAACAAAACAAAAAACTATTTTTTACAAAATATTCTTATATCTTATTGCAATGTCCTACACGTAGGACACCAGACTCCTCAACAATGTAATTTCCTTTTTTTATAAGAAAGGAACTATTCTGCATTTTACATTTTTTTATGTTTTAGACAAGTTCCTTCACTAATTTTATTTCATTTTCTGAAGTAATATATTTGTAGCTTTCATTTGTTTTAGTGTCTAGTAATATTTTCAGTTGGCACCACTGTCATTACAGTATTCCAATAAAAAACAAATACATAGCTTAAAGGCGATACTTTTAGCCTGTGCTAGCTGCAAAATTTTGCCTGCTTTACTGTTCCTGTTCAGCTCAGAATATTGTTTGAAGACTTCAACAATGACAGATGATCAATTCCTAACATTTAAAAGGCGTGTCTTCTCAATCTCAGAAAAACTAAGTTCTTTTACTTTATATATATATTTCAGCGAACGAAACCAGCATTTTTACTAAATGTAACATCAGTATTGCTGCACCGTTGCATCATAAAAATCTAAATGTGTTTTAACGCATACATACATACATACATACATACATACATACATACATATTCCAGTATAAAAAAATTATTCACATTCCTCTTTGCTTCGCTAATGCATTGGTATCATATAAGGTTATGGCTTGTTTGTTTCAGAGGATTCTCGCTAAATGAAGCACTGGAAATGCTTGCAGCATCTAATACAAATGAAAAGTCTGGAGAAATAGGACTCACTGTTCTTCCACCTGCAAATGCATGTGACCCGATAACTGGCGAAGATTATGGAGATGAGAGGAAAATCCATTTATTAATAATATCCCTGGTAGTCTGCTATTTTCAAATTTTGAGATATCGGGGAGTAAAGATTCACGCTGTGTTTTGAAAAAAACTTTGAAGCTGATGTGATATTTTACAAGATATTTCAAAGTGGCCATTGTTGCAGATAGCTTCAAATTCTTTTACACCCGAAGAACTGTTTCAGCTTTTTTATGATGACTTTGTTTCCTTAATGACAATGTACACGAATCAGTATGCATCAAAGAAACATTTGTTGGGCGACATAACGGAATTTGAAATGAGATGCTTTATTGCTGTTGTTGAGTGGTTATGTAGAAGTTCCACGAAATAACATGTTCTGGGAAAGTAGCCCTGATGTTCACAATATATTGATATGAAATATAATTTCAAGAGACAAGTTAAAATTTATTATGTCAAATGTCTGCAATAATGACAGTCTTGATACATAAGATAGATATGCCCAAATTCGCTCATTGCTTATTAACTCAACATATGTTTTCTTCTTCATTCTCCACTGCGAAAATCACTGTGCTGATGTAATCATGGAGCCATATTTTGGAAAACATGGATAGAAGCAATTCATGAAGGGAAAACCTATCCGTTATAGATAAAACATTTTGGACAGTGGCAACAAGTACTGGTTGCATTGTTTGCACTGATCTATACTAAAGTGCTGATCCTTTTGAAGCTCCAGAATATAAAGATTTGGGTTTAGATGCCAGTATTGTCCAGGTGCATGTTGAAGTTCTACTATCAAATATTGGCACTTTAAAGTACCATATTTTCCCTGATAATTTTTTCACTTCATTGCCATTACTTGTTGAACTCCATGAAAGGAAAATCAAAGGAGCTTTCAACATAGAAAATCAAGTAGGCGGTTGTCCTCTGACTCATTCAAATGTACTCAAGAAAACTGCCCGAGGAATATTTGAAAACATACTGAAAAAAAGAACATTTTGTGACCAAATGGAATGATAACAGGGTTGTAACAGTTGCTTCAAACTGTGTGCTAACGAACCCAGTGCACCATGGCTGTAGGTATTCTCAAAAGCAAAATAAGAGGATAAGTATCACCCAACCACACAACATTCATGTTTACAACCAACACACGGGTGGTGTCGACAGAGCAGATCAGAACATAAGCTTGCACAGAACTTCAATTCATGGCAAGAAATTGTATTTCAGTCTGATAACTCACTGCATTGATGTTGCTGAGAAAAATTCCTGGCAGCTTCATAGACAAAGATCTGGAGAACTGGACCACTTATCATTCCGGAGACTATTGGCCATTTAAATTCTTGAAAAATTGCCAGTCCACTAAACTCAAAAGGCAGGCCATCAAAGAATGAACATCAAGATTCCAGATTTGATGGAAAGGACTAACGGATTTTTCCACAGGAGAAGCAAACTCGCTGCAGAATGTGTCAAACGAAAACAACAACAACAAGATGTTCCAAATGTAAAATAATAATGTCAAAGTAGGGTAAGTAGTTTGATATAGTCAAACATTTACATTGGATGGACTGGTGTCATACATATAGTACAAGAGATGTGTGGAGCGGACTGACGCCCTAAGTATAGGACAGTATGTAAATTTGTGATAGGAAAAAATAGTTTTACAATATAATACTCACTTTTGTATTATTTTGACATAATTTAAAATAAAAAATGTTTAAAAACGAAAAAAAAAAAAAAAAAAAAAGGTTCTCAGTCTTATCTGACACTACTCATTACGAAGCCTCTAATCGATTTCTTCAAACCTGTTATTCGTTTTATTCTTTTAAATCTTTCTTCTCATTTTACATCCCCAAATATATTGGTAATTTAAAATCAGTCTATTTAATTTTATTTATTTATTAACTTTCCCCAAAGATTTACAAGATAAAGTCTGGTTTCATAGCCATGTGTTTATGATTTCCACGATATCCTCAAACTTTTCAATTACATGTAGACATCATCGACCATATTATAATTATTGTAATATGATTTCAATTGCTATTTCTACATTATTGCTGTTATTTATAGTTTACCGTGTCTCTGTGTTGTACTATAATTTGCCTAAGAGCTAACACACCTTCCTGTTGATAGGCATACCTCAAACCCTACTGTCAATGGAAGAATCGTCATTATACATATAATTGGATTCGGCCTGAAGATTCCTTTTAAGCAACTTTTGCTCTTAGTGTTAGATTGTTCATGTTTTTAGCTTACAGAGCTAACGTTTTTATTCCTGCCGAAGAACATTTAGAAAATTACAGAATGCTCCCATACCCATGAGATATGATACTGGCCCAGTACGTTGACACAGAAAGCTTTGTGAAATATTCAATTATTTCACCAGGAAAAGTATTTTTTGTATGCCTTGTTATTTTTAACTGGGCATACTAATGCCAATTTTAATAGTCACATTTAATTTTTTGTACTGTGAGAAAACATAAACTATTTGTGACAGGCACTTCCGACGTGACAAGAGTTGTGATAGATTTTTACTATTTTAGTAGGCCTACTATTTTAGGAACTGTAACAGTATCTCTTTTATTTAACTATATTGCAAACGATAAACAATTAACAAGTAAAAACTACGTAAACTTTATTTGTGAAGCTAATTATATTTTAAAAATGAATTAGTTACGTAAATATGAAAACGTGTTGAAATTTTAGTTAAAAGAATATTGTTTTTAGCTAAGACTTCTGTCTATCATAATTTTTTAGGTAAAGAACAACCTGTAGCTCTATCGTTATTGTCGGTGGATAGGTGGTTTTTAACGTTTATAAAACAACTGTTTTTGTACTTATTTTGCACATTTACATGATGAGGCAATTTATGTACGTAGACTTGTGTATGCCTATGTGTGATTCACATCATTTCGAGCAATACAGGTTACGCTTCGGACCTAATAATTAAATTTTGTAAACTAGTTATCTCGGTATTCAAAAGGGAGTATTTTACTCGCCATGTTACAACATTTTGTGTGAACTCTAGAAACTATTGTTGCTGCACGAGGACGTTAAGCAGGCGTCAGTTGATACTTTGTTGCTCAGAGCCGGCCTACGTCTTGGGCGAGAGAGCGTGAGGAGTTGAGGATAAGGGGTTAAAAGGGGAAGAAAGCAAAGAAGAGAGGAAGAGGCGAGAAGAAAGTCTGTTACCAAGACAACCTCTGTGAAGTAGCGTCGTTCACCCTACCCTTGCCCCCACCTAGCCTCTACCTCCTTCACCTCCCGCCCAAGTATAGCCCAGCTCCTTCCTTCCTCGGCACGTCGTACCCCTTTGGGCTTGCCACCTCGGCCCCAAGCCAGAGGAACGCCCGCCTTTACAAGACTTCATGATGAAAGTTGGCCAGCGGGCTGCGGCTATACTACAGCCTTACCTGAAAACATGCGCTCCCTACGTTCAATAGGGCAAACTGTTCATACATCGTGGTATACCGTATACCATCATATAGGCTGTTCACAGAAAACTGAACACTCACCAGAACTTGTAATTAATTAAAATTTGTTTAATTGGACCAATCTGTTAATATTTTGAGAGTGTTGAAACTATTACTCGGGTTTTTAGTTGCATTGAAGTTTTCATATTAAAAACTATAAAGACGACTATAAACACGGCTGGAAGGAAACTTTTTGCAGTGATATCTTTATCGTAAACGGGCAATAAATCACTACTCAGCCATCATGGTGTTGGGAAGTAAAAAACATAATTTCCTTTCAATGATGCTTTTTTTTTCATGCAGGAAATAAAAAAACAATACGTTCCCAATACGTAACATAAATAATTACTACAATTAGTACGTATAACATGTCGTTGATACGGGCGTTCGAAACTTTGGTCTCAAGAAGTATGTTAGGATGACCCTATCTTAGAGCATCAGCGTTTTGAGCTGCTTCAACATACAGCCATATAAACAAATATAAGCTGTTTTTCTAGCACATGGGGGTTACCAACATTTCTCTTTAGAATAATTCTTCATGCACTTACTAGCATTAGTTATACTATCCTACCTATAGTTAGACATTGGGAATCGTGACTGCAGGACAAAATTTTGTCGTAGGCGAACCACTTTTATATTCATTTTGTTTTATTGATTTAAAATATAGATAGTTGCACTTACGCTACATTTTCAGTGACTTCATTTGGTGATATATATATATATATATATATATATATATATATATATATATATATATATATATATATATATATATATTAATATTATAGTCTCTTAATTTAGGGAGCCAGGAGTAATAACATTAGTGTTTAGTTTTGGAATGTCACATCTAGAAACAAAGCGTTCACTGCTGGAAAATACGGTGCTGGTTTACCAAATATGTGACACGAGACTTTCGGTTTTAAATTCTAATTGCGAGTATTAAAAATGTTCAATAAATTTTATACGATTTGCCGATTGACACCAAAGTACCATTTACGTATACCTTATAAAGTTTTTTTTATTTATACGCTGAGCTAATGCACTTCTATCTGTTGTTGCAGGTTAAAAGTGTTGGGAAAATATTTAAAATGCGAAAATTATTAGTATGACATTAATACAGCATAAATTGATTACTGACTACTTCCGAGTAAAATAGACATCTACTATGTACGCTTTTTAGTGATATGTACAGAAATGTTTATTTTGCACTTTGCGGCAAGGAAATTATTTCCTGCTTTAAAAACAATAATAGGCAAATTACTTCAATTGACAGTAAGTGATGTAAAAAAATTTTATATTTTTGTTACCTTGAACTTACTGCACTCACGTAGCAACGCAATAAATAATTATGACCTTCATAAAAAATCTAATTGCCTTAATTCAGTTATCGTGTTATCTCAGAAGAAGCGAAAGCGATATCGAGGCGGTGTCTTTAAGTTTCAACTATTAAAGTGCATTTACAAAAATTATAACATATTTTTTTACTACGAAGGTATAGGCCTACAAAATTATATTAAAAACTGCGATACGGTATTTGCTTAATTATGGTGTTTGTTCAGCACATTCGATTAAAATTTTTTTTTGTGTGTGGTAACAGCGAAAAATGATCTATAACATATTTTATGTTTATATTTAACTGCGAGTAGCTAAAGTGACCATTTCATTGACTTCCGAATCAATTTATAAATAGTTTGTGGAAATTTTTTTGGATAAACACATGCAAAAGGGAAAAGTTCTCCTGCGTATTAAGTTCAACTTCTCTCCCAACAGGTAAAGAGAAGCTTATTTGAAATGAGTAGTAGCAGCATAGCGAGAACCTCAAGACAAGCCAAGGAAGGGAGGTACGAGGTTGAAATGAGGTAAGAAAAGAGGCGAAGGAAGATGAGTAGAAAAAAAGGAACAGGCAAGTCTTAAAGAGAGAGCGAAAGAAAAGCAAAAATAAAAAGTAAAAAGGGGTTCCCCGCACACTTCCCTTGACATGCGCAGCATGACAAAAATCTTTTCCCCACCCTGCGTCGCTCTACCCCTACCCTCCGCCCGTTCTTTTCGCTTTCTTGGTCCGCCACAGCCCCTCCCTCGGCCACATCGGCGTCTTGAAGCAGCACGAGCAGCCGACCCCACATCTTGACAACTCAACTCCGCCCACAAAACCGACGAAGAGAAACGCCCCCTCAAAAACCCAAGACACCCCCTTCTTTCCCCTTCACCCCCCACCATTCCCGCCTTTCTTTCCACGTTCTTTTATTTTCTTTCCTCCTCGCCTCGAAGTTCCCCTCCCGGCCAAGGCGTCTCGAGACACGCAGTCTTTTCGGCGGACGCGGGGCTGCCTAGCTCGTAGACGACGGCAGCTAAAAGAAAAGCCAGAACACTCCCTCCCGCAGAGGACGCCCGGCGTCGGGACGCCAGCCGGGCCCGCCCGAAACTGCCCGAAGCGTGCGTGCGTGCGTGTGTGTGACGAGCAGCCACCGACCCGACGCCGGGAGGGGAAGAGAAGGGGCGCGCACAGGGAAAAAATAGTGCGGGACCTCGTGGTAGAGGGGGAAAAAAACCTCGGCACTCTTTCAACCGGCGCTTGTTGGTTAAAAACCCCGACCGCGTGGTCGACGCCGGGGTAGCTTATCGCGCGGGCGTCCGCATCTACTCGCGTCCATCTGTTCCGCCACCGGACAACGGGAAGAGTTCCGTCACCCTCCCCCCTCTCCCCTTGGCGAAAAACTTTCCTGACTCGAGTTGCCCTCCTCACCCCCGCCGAGCTCCTTCCGTCGGTTAACCCACCTGTCCGCGGGAGGGTCTTGGTGACGTCACACCACGTGCTTGGCCAGAAGCTGCGCGGAGGGGTGAGAATCACTCCACCCCCTCCTATACCGAACCCCTCGCTCCATTTTCCTCTTTCTAATTTTTCTCCCACCCTCCTAGCCGTGTTTGTACTCCCGTCCCTCCCTCGCCATCGTTCCTCTTCTGACGAGTTTTCCTCCGTTTCTCTTTTTTCATACCTCTCCTCTCTTCTTCGTCTTGCCAGCCTCGTCCCTCTCTCTTTCCCAATCCCTTCCCCACCGCCGGCCGTCTAATTGGCGAATGCGGTGACCGCGGGGGTACCCGCGAAAAGTCGTCCCAGGAAGCCGACACCGCAGCGCGCGGGCGATTCGCGGCGACACGCAGACCGAGACTAGGACGTCGGAGAGGAGACGACATCCGTGAAGGGGAGTCGCTACCCGTTACACGACTGGACCACTTCTCGACAACCCAGCGCCCCATGTGCTGCCAACATCGGCGGCAACGGCGAGCCATCACGTTCGTGGTTAGGTCGTAGAAATTTTTCCTAAGAAGAAACACTCGAAAAGACGCTTCAAAAACATATTTGTTGCCCAAAGCATAAACTGAGACTGTAAATTTCCGCAAAGCAGATTTGTGTAGTTCTACGCGCGCGCGTTAAAAAAGTTGAGTTTTACAAAAACGCCGGGCGGTTAGACAAAGGTTTCCTTCCTTCGTTTAAAGCGACTCACGTGTTTATGTGAACAGAGAATCGGGATTCATCAGCAATAGATGATCTTTGTGTAAAATCAACTATTTGTGTGACTTGTATTAATTTATTGTTTTCGTGAACGGCTGCACAGAGAAGCCATGGAGTGAATTATTGCCGGAGGCGACACCGGTACTCGAGGCGAAAGACTGACGATGAAAAGCGAGAACTACGGCGATGCTGTCCACCCGGGCAGGTGATGTCCGCGTGAAGTGGCTCCGACGACGACAGTGTATTCGATTTGGGAGCGGGGCCAGCGGCGGCGCAGGATGCACCTGTCGGCGGAGGCGGCGCCGGCGGCGGGCGGGGTGGACGCCGCACCCGGGGGCGGCTACACGGCGCTGACGGCGGACCTGCTGGCCGAGCGCACCCTCGACGGCCTCTTAGCCGAGCACCCGGGGGAGCTGGTGAGGACGGGCAGCCCGCACCTCGTCTGCACCGTCCTGCCGCCGCACTGGCGCTCCAACAAGACGCTGCCCGTCGCCTTCAAGGTCGTCGCGCTGGGGGACGTCCTCGACGGTACCTTGGTCACCGTGCGCGCCGGCAACGACGAGAACTACTGCGCCGAGCTGCGCAACTGCACCGCGGTCATGAAGAACCAGGTGGCCAAGTTCAACGACCTGCGCTTCGTCGGCCGCTCCGGCAGGGGTGAGTTAGCGGCGCAACCCCGCGTTCAAGTCTCCGACTTCTCCCGTCTTCATACCTCTCCCGACAACCTCGAGTCCCCGCGCGATTACACGGAGCAACTTCGCTTCATTGAGCCACTGGTGAACGAGCAATAAGGGTTTAAACTTGAACGCGTAACATGTGGCAAGTCACTGAAGCAGCGAGCTGTGTGTCGCGCTGCAAGTAGCAACAAGTAACACAAGGTGACCTTATTACGTCTGTAAACATCCCGCGTTAAATTCCCATTAAATTTCGTGTTAAAATTATTGTAATATTTAAAGTTCTTTCCTACGGTTTAACTGGCGACGTCAGAGTTTTCCAAAGTAGTGATTTCAAAATAGAGTTTGTGTTAAAAATTACATCTTAAATTAGTTTGATACATATTTTCGTATGTTATTTATTTTTGAAGGTAAAGGACATTCCAGTATTATCCGCTACACAGTTTTCTTAATGCCAGATCGATTGACTACTATTGCATTTTTGTCACTTAACTGGTGTTTTATTTTTTCGAATTGATCAACAGATAGTTTGACTTGCAAGCAAAAACTAATATTGTTTAATTTCTTTTCCTTTTCTAACAAATGCGATTCGAGTATAAACCAATAATTGATATATTAAAGTATTAATAAATATTCTCTTTAGTAAAGGAATAGTACGAAAGCATTATTTCCATCTGCAAATACAAAAAAAAAATATTATTCGTACATTCCTTCAGACATATAGGAAAACGTGTTCTAATATGCATTTCTTATAATGTTTAAGAAATAAATTTTAAACAAGTAGGAATTATGTTAACCTTCGTTGAATGACTTATTGTATAAAGTGCTGACTGCAATTACATTACAGTAGAGTTTAATTTAATTGAAAAAACAAGAACCTCGTACACTGATATATTCAGTTTTAAACACAAGTTTTATAGGTTTATATAAACAGGCTAGTTTATTTATCTGCTGCTTATTTTTTTAATGTTCATATTTTCTTACACGAATGATTTACTTTTTTTCACAACCACTTGAAAATAAAATGTGAGAGGAAATTACATTGCTTGACGAAAGAAAGCGTAAAAAAAAACTAATTCAATTATTTAGTTTCATATATGGAATCGATGGAAATTTTTCGTATTTAGAAGAAAAAAATTACATTAAATAATAAGTATTCTTTTATTTCTAGTAGTCTACTTTTTAATTTACATTTTTTAAAACTATGAATTTAAAAACACGCAACTAAAATAAGGTTTAATTTTTAGCTTTTTAAAATACACATAAAATATCGTGCATTATTTACTTTAAATTTTCACGTGTACCTGTGAAATAACATTTATTGCAGAACGTTTCAGAATAACACAATGATATATTTTAGCGGTTAGTAATCAGTAAAATTATTTCATATTGGAGAATGGCATATTTATTTTGAACTTAATTTCATGCATTTGAGAAATCTTACGTTATAAATCTGTAGTGACTGACCATCGACTAAAAAGATTGATTACACTCAGAAGTTGGCATTGTGCTATTTTTCGTATTTCAGAGATTCGTCCAATCTTTGAAGGTTTTATACGTATATTAATTTTTTAATTACACGTTGTTACCAAACTAAACGTTTAACTTATTAAAACACACAAAGAAATTTTGGGTTTTTGTATGCATGTTTACTGAAGTAAAAAAAATGTGTTCACGTGTTCACGTTTAACATTGAATTTTTTTACTATTTATCTACTAATGTGGTTCAATTTGTTCGTATTCATAATAATAAGTAATAAAATGTAAAATAAAATACAATCGTAGTTTTCATAGGCGATTATCAAAGCTAAAGATGAACAGAATGAATAAAATATAGACTATATACCCAATATCATTCAAATTTTTTCTACCCTCTTCGTACTCTGTATGTCATCAGAATTGTGCTTAGAAAATAAATTTTGGCTATACGTTTTATTTGTTGAATCATTAAAACCAAATTTTTTTTAAAATTAACTCTGAGAACACACACATTAGCCATGTAAGTACATAAAAAAGAACACCTTCACCTAATGTCCTGGTAATTAAATATGCAATTGTGCTCCATCCAAAAACTTAATCATAATACAATTTTTAATGATATTTACATTTAAAATCTCACTGCTGAGTGAGTCGCTAAAGAAAAGTGGTCTTGATTGCAGTTTTCTAAATCGTTGTTTCCACAAGTGTACTATTTGGAAATTGTTTCAATTTAGAACGTTGTTAATAAAGATTATTGCGGTGAAATTTATCAAACAATTGAAATAAATGTTAAAGGGTGCAGTAATTGTAAGTCATAAATATATGAAATATTCTTATAGAATACAGGTTGTACGTAACGTCTACTTAAAACATATACTGTTTTTTTTACAATAGTGATATTAAATAAAAAATACTGGATTTCTCTATTGCATGGGCGATAAGAAACTAGTACTTTGCTAAAAAAGGAAAGAAAATTCAAAACACTTATGCTTGTGAAACAGCACAGGAAATATTGTGTCAACAGAAAATATCCACACAAACTGACTACAAATAATGATAACAAAAAAACCTCAGTAAAAACATATCTGTTACCTGACTGAGAGTAATCCAAATCAAAATTATCAAATAAAATTCATGCATAACTGATAACATAATAATAGAAAAGATTAAAACACGTTACAAATAAATTTAAAAAAGGCAAAAATAAGTTAGGCTGTATATCAAGAAATACGTTCCAGTGTTATTCTGAGAAGACACGAACAAGACATACATAAGAAACAAATACAAAATAACAAAACTGAAACAGTTGAATGCGAAATAACACACCAAAGAAATAAGCCGAGAAATAAGATCAGCACGAATGTTTTGAAAATGACTATTCTCCTATGCTCACGTCTTGGATGAAAAATGCATTAGGGTGTTGCACAATTAACATCAAATTTTTTAATAACGCTGTACCATTTTCTTGGAATTTTAATTTTGATTAACATTTTGTCTACTTTGTACTTCTCTGTATTATTTTAGTAAGTTTAGTAAGGAGATAATTTGAAAATTGATGTTCTATACGTCGTTTCATGGCAATCAGCTAAGCAAATGATTAAGTTAATTAATTTTTAAAATCTTAATCGAGCAACTATTCAATGTGATGATAACTCAGTTACCAAAACGTTCTCGAAAGTATTTTATCAATATGAAGTTATCAGTGAGGATGACAGAAGCTTGTTCCACTCTAATTCGTGGAAAAGTTGATGATATTTTTCACCAACTAGGTCTACTTATCATTTATTTTTTCATTTAATCACAGACCGTGAACGCCTAATATCCATGCTTGTTTATAGAAGATAAATGATGAATTTACTTAAACTCACGGCATGGTACCAAATATTTTTGTAATTAGGTAACATACAACTTAGAAAATAAAATTTTTAAGATTTTATTTTATATTTCTGCACTAAATCATTTCATCAGTGAAAACATTTTGCATAAGTCACAGAGGAACTATTTCTTTGTCAAGTGATTTACTATACCACTTATTTTTCATGTTTCCTTTGTGAAACGAGAGAAATAACAGCTAACCGGTAGCCTTCAAATAACTTACTTTCCTTTAAACAGCATTTAACATAGCTGAAAATATTACTTTCTGCTAAATAACTGGATTTGTAGATGGTTGCAGTCTTTTTAATGAAATCACTCGTTGTACTGTGGAATGTTGGCAGGCTTTGGGTGTTGGCACAGTATAAATATTTTCGTACTTTTACAAAGTTGAAAATAATGAGCGAAATGTAACTACGACAGCACATAAAATAATACACAAGGGGAATTTTTACAAAATGTTCCCAAAAAAGTGAAAAATTAATACATTTTAACAATTACAGTATGTGTGGCATAGATTGTTCATACTGTAAATACGTGGTGATATAGGCCTATACATTTTTGCATGCTTAAAATGAACTATTATGTTAATGCTCTTTAATTGATAATTTTTTTGCTGAATCTTTGTAGTTTTTCATGATTTTGTGACTTAACATTAAAGAATATGTAACGAAATCTCGAAACAAATTGGAAGATAATTTTGCACAGGGCCTATATTTTTTAGCAAAATTCGTATCGTTATAAAATCAAAAATTTTGCAATTCCAGTATAAGATATTAAATTAGGCTACAATGGTCTACAATACAGTCTTTCTGGAAGCAATGGTAACTCTATGAAGTATTTTCTCTGAAAAAAGACAGTTCCTTTGCCGTAAATAAATGTTTAATATTTGACTACTTTTGGTTTGCAATCAATAACAAAATTAAAAATACATCTACATGCAAATACTTAAATTCAATTTCAATGGAATCGTGTATTGGTAACTTGAACATCAATTTTCAGGCACTAATGAACATTGCAGTATAGCGCACATTTGAAGCCTCTAATACGATACATAAAATATTTGATATAATGCAAGCAAAGTAATTATATTTTTCAAAACTAAATTTCTCGATTCTTACACTTTTCTCGCGCCCATATTTGGTAAAATATTACGAAGATACAAAAACATGTTTTGAAGCTATAGAAAACAGATTTTGACTGTTTGACTGCCCTTAAGTTCACAACATTTTTTAGTAGTTTCGGAAAAATAATCTCACGACTAAGTTCCAATATTTAATATTCAAACAAACTTACTTTCTGTACTGGTTTTCAATCACGTCTTCTACCACTTGAAGTGCCCTAGCAAGCTTGCTCAAGAAGACACAAAATATCATATATATATATATATATATATATATATATATATATATATATATATATATATATATATATATATATATACACACACGAGTATATGCTCATAAATACCAGTTTTATTAAATTAACACAATAGGAGTATTCTGCATCGCGGAGCAAATAGTCTTACGGTCATTGCTATCAACTACCAATGCCAGGAAAGTGTAATACCGTGTATAATACCGTTATATACTATTAGCATTTAGATTACAATAAAATTTATTTTCACAAATAACAGAATGTCCACGTATTTTACAATAAATATGAGATGTGCCTGTGACCATTTGCTACAGAAGGCCATTCAGAACTGAGGCACGTTTCTGGACACGACGAAGAATGTAAATAAAGTGGTTGCTACGGACGTTGTCAACGATATCTACTCTCTCCATTCCTTACTATTATCTATTGCATGTGTTCCACGTTTTTCGTTTTAATCTCACAAGCGTTATCATAAACTTAATTTGTACCTTTTAGTCAGTTTCGAAAACGTAATATATTAAAGTTTTTATACATGAAACATAAATTTCTGCTTTTTATTCTCGTACGTGTGAAATTTTGTAATAGTGTACCCCACAGCATAGTACAACAAAAATATTTTTTTTATTTTAAAACTACTTTTTTTCTCAATGATTTTCTCTTTAATTGCACTGTCATCCAGTTGTGAGCTGTGTGGTAAGTTTTACGTCACTATCTTATAAGGAAGTAAGTTTGAAATCGGATGCAATATTTGTACCGAACAGACAAATATACTGGCAAGAATGCTCTTACATAAAAATATTGTTGAGTGTTACCGAATAGCTCATTGTTACGGAATCTCTCATTGTTACCAAACCTTCCACTGTTTTCGAACAAACAGGAGAGAGAGAGAGAGAGAGAGAGAGAGAGAGAGCAATAACGCGTTAGTAAAAACTAGACTAATTTACAAGGAAAGTAATTTTTAAATTAACATAGTTAAAATACTAAATTATACAACACCGACCCTACGTTACACAGAATTTGTTTGTTGTACAACAAGATTTATTTTCAGCCAGGTAAAAAGCATCAACTAAATTATTGGTATGTTGTAAAGAAAAGGTTTATACTAAAGAAAGATACCGTTAACAGCGTGGACAAGGCTAGGTTTAGATTAACCGACTCGACTAAATTTTATACATGAAAAATAATATTTTGATCGTAAATCGTCACATTTACCACATTCGTCATTGATATCTTGTTTGAAAACTTACGGCAGGAATAAAAATTGTGCAAGGGACACGCTGTTTTCGGAACATTTAAGTAAGAAAATGGAAGTTTTATTTCGCCTTTAACATATGGTATTAGAAGACTGTTCGACTTTGTTCATTGGGTGTTTTTTTTTACAGTAGTAAATGTTGTTTGTGTGATTCTAAGAGTTGCGTTTCAGGTTTCTTAATGCGAGATCTTGCGCGTTAGTGGCCAGTTTGTATTCAGTTATTACGTTTTTAATGGGTGACTTCAAGAGTGTATGTTTTATTGTGTGGCTCAGCGTTTTGAGACGAAATCTGTTACTTAATCATTAAGAGATTAGCCCAGACAGTTATACAAGACATCCTAGAGTAGCTAGGCACAGTGTATCATAAAGGCTGGCAGTGTATGATAATGAGCTAACTATTCAACACGGCATTAGTGGTACATGCGTCGAAACAATGACATTAATGTTTTTGCATAGAGCCCTACGACATTTGTACGCAGAATTTCGCAAGAATGGTCTATTCTGCATGCTTCCATACAGGATAGTGCTGTCAAAGAGGTTGAGTTTACGTGCGCACAAAGTCCAGTTAGTGCAAAAGTTCAAACCTAATAACCACATTCCACGACAAAAATTAGCAGAATAAGTAGTTGGCCACTTAGAACTGGGTGAGATCTCAAAAACAATAATATTCGCAGTTGAGGGAACATTTCACGTAACAGATAAAGTAAACCAGGTTTATTTGGGAATTTGGGACCAAAGACACACACGTCATAATGGAGTACGTACGCGACTTCCCAAAAAATAAATGTTTGGTGTGGTGTAGTGCATTACCAGGATATTGGACCGTTATTTTAGAAGAGCAAACTATCAACACGAACAACGTGGATAGGCTCCAACAGTATGCACTACCACAATTCGACATTTTTCAGTAAAACATCATTCTGGAAACAATTGGTACGACACCTCATTTTGGTCAGCAGTACCTACACTTATAAATCATATTTTTGTAAATTTACCACACCAAAATATAGGAGTGCTAAGAAAGTGTGTGAGGTAATTTTTTCTCCTGTACATAAAATGCTGTTTTCTTATATATTTCTAGGAAACAGATAGTATCAATGTTAAACTATTGCTCTATTTACAATGAGAACTATGAGCTGTGCCTTTGTATGGCTGAAAAACTTCCCATATTGTTAGGGAATTTTTTTACGGCGTAGACAGCACATTTCCAGGAAGCTGGGCTGGCAGAGACGGTCCAGTTCGTTGGCCTCCATGTTCACCCGGCATGACCTTACCAGACGTTTTCTTGTGGGATTATGTCAAACACAGAGTACCAAATGCCGGCTGATAGACCTGACGACCTAAGTATCTGTATCACAAATGAAATCCCAAATATTCAGCAGTCATGATCTTCAGAACATGGTATGAGCTAGAATAAATTTTGGTGTTCTCTGTGTTACCAGGGGGGTTTACATCCCCAAATAGCAAACATCAACTGGTCCACTTGTTCAAATCTGATCGTGATAAGCAGTCCACAGGCAGTAAACATTTGAAATGCACTTGCGGCCACATGTGACATACATGATGCATAATGAAATCACCCACACATTAACCACAAGTGTACCACAAGCATTCTTGTTATATTCAGATGCTTGTGGATTTGCTAATCTGCTTGTGGACCATATACTGGAATATGTCAGTATGTTTAAACTAAGTTGCCCACATTTAATTATTACAGTTTAACTACAAACATATTTGCTTATATGACCTGATTAACAACCATTCCAGCAAAAGTAAACCATCATACTAGCGAACGTTAGCCGCTTCTGCCAACAGTGTACTTATGTAAGTGTTTTAATCTAATTTGCCGAAAATCTGCTGTGACTAGCTTAATTAGATTTCTAAACGTAATTTTATCAATACCCCTAGAAGAATCCAGAGACATTTACATTTTTTTTTTTTTTTTTTTTTTTTTTTTTTTTTTTTTTTTTTTTTTTTTTTTTTTTTTTTTTTTTTTTTTTTTTTTTTTTTTTTTTTTTTTTTTTTAGTTTTGAAGAGGCATTTTGAAATTGTAATATTAATAAATAATAATTTCTCATCAAAAACTAATTTTCTCTCTTTTTTCCGTAAACTTCAAAGTGTTCTTATGGTGTTAATTTTTTTACACATAGCTACAAGAATTTAAAAAAAATAACTTGTTATTTTAATAGATACACTAAGAAAACACTTGCAATCTAGTTCTCACAAAACTGTCATAGAAAAATGTAGTGTCAGTGGGCTTTATGTCTCGTCGACAGCGAAGTCGCTAGAAACGTAGACACACAACTTGGTACAATGACAGGAGCTGGAAGAGGAGTCGGCCATGGCCTTAAAGGAACCATCCGGCATTCCTCTGGAGCGATTTCTTGAAACCATGGACAACCGAAGTGAGAATGGTCGGAGCCGGGGATCGAACACGGATCCTCTCGAATGCGAGTCCAACGTTTATAGTTGCGCCACTTCGCTCATTTTCTAGAAAACATTCTAAATAGACCCTAAATAGTTTTACTATCCATACAGTTAAACCCTGGTAACAACAAATATATTCTGAAATACAAATTCCTCGGCATACTAGTTTCGCAGCATTGTGAAAATTTGTTGCTCTGTTCCCAATTGCGGCTGTAAGACAAGCGCCCAGTATTTACCGTCGATTATAAAATATTGCTTCCTGCATTTAGCAATTATGGTAGCATACATAGATTGCTTTACGAAATTGAGTAAGAGCAAAAGGTATAAGCGGTTTGCAATATTCGATTCAAATGTGTTCATTTGTCAGCGTTATATGAGTGTAATATTGCTCTGTCTAAATATATCAACAAAAGTAATCGATTTAAAAATTATCAAACTAACACGCACGTTTGGTATGAGGAAATTCTAGAAAAAATGCACTTATTTATAGGATGTTGCAGTAATTATTAGAATTTTTTCGGAATAAACGTGTTAACCACGCGCAAAAATCTGATTTCACATGAATTCACCAAATAATTTCTGTAAACCACTCGTATTAATTTTAACCTTTGTATTTTAGAAGATAGTTATACTTGCTTTAATTTCAGTTTAATATTTGAAAAAAGTTCAAATGAAATGACGTAATTACTCACTGTATTTGAAAAAAATAAAGCAGACAACTGTCAAAGATATTAGGTTAAATACCCTAAGACAATCCACGGTTTGTGGTAATTTTCAGGTTACACTGCTATCGCATCAACACGTCGTAACACTAGAAAATATTATGTAAATGGTTTATCTCATTCCCTGGCAAAATATGTCAAAAGGGTAGGGTTTAATCGTGCTAGAAATACTTTATATTTCCCATAGATAAAATGTTAGGCTGAAAAAGGGGGAAAAAAAAAGAAGGTTGACGCAACGGTAAAACTTTTGACTCGCATTTCGGAGGATTTGGGTTTGATTACGGCCTCCAACCAACCTGATTTCAGTTTCCAATGGTTTCGAGAAGTCACTTCAGGCGAAACTTAGGGTAGTTCCCTAACAAAGGCCATGTCTGATTCCTACTTTAGTTACTGTCGTTGTGCCAATTTATGTCACCGTATTTTATGATCTCGCTGTTGATATGACTTATAAGCCATTTACCTTGCCTCGAAAAAGCAAAATTAACACAGTAAGCAAACTTGAATAACGTGTACCAAATAATGTGTTCTGGATAACGGCGAAACCTACATTTTAAAACTAACAACCAATTTGAAGTCAGGTAACGCTAATATCAACAAAAATTACTAGTACAGTTATATAGAATATAATATACTTACTTTTACTCTGGCCGCAACAATTGATTGCAGTCGAAAATCACTTTCAGCAAGCTGGTTGTGTGTTGTAAACAAAGAGTCTTGCTCTTCAATTTGTTCCCGTCAGCTTGCCGTCTCGACATAAACAACTTGTGACTACCCGCAAAGCGCGTACTAGAGAGAAAACTACGTTGCTACGTTGTCTGTTCTGTTAGTTGATAACTACTGTAGCCGTGTGACATCATGCCGGTATTGCCCCAATAAGGATGTCCGTCTTTAGAAATTTTACTGTCGTGTTGATAGGGAGAACATTTTTTTGTCTCTCATTGAAAGTAATAATGACTCATACAGCAGCTACATAACAAATCCTGATATTCATTATACAGATTGGATGACTCTTCAGTGTATATCTTGCTATCGAATGACAAAAGTCTTCGTAATTTCTCGTGCTTCTGTAAGGTTTTGTTATATTCTAACCGTATGTTTGTTTATGAGTGTGTGGAATATAAATAAAATCTAAAGACGTCATTTAAAATCCGCACAATTTAGAATTCAGTTCTGGAAAAACTACAAAACACAATCCTAGTTTGTGTGATGTTCCCATTTTGTGGCCGAACATTTACCCAGAATGATGAATTTGTTAAGCGTTGATCTCTTGCGCCGGTATTAAATGTACGAGATTTCGAGTCAGACATTGTTCTCCAGAAATGCACCAGTAGATATTTTTCTCTCAGAAACTTGGCAATAACTATTGTTTAGGCATGCTACTTTTTTAATTTTTGTGAATTGGCTGCGCGAAACTTACAATTTGAACTCTTATCGCTAAATAATATACCGTGATCTCTTAAGGACGTTCAAGTGTGGAAAAATCATAATTTTATATTTGTATAAAATAGGGTTATATTCGTAGACACTATTTGATAGTACATTTTCCTCTTACGAAAAAAATTTATCTCAGCCAGTTTTTCCATAATGTCAGTTCAAAGTCAAAATTTGCATATTTTTACTTCATGCAAAACTTGAAAACCAATAAACATAATGAAATGGAAAAAAATCACATCAAAACTACATGTCACAGTGTACAGCTTGAAACATATAGAAACCCTTTACATAAACATTCTGTATTTTTTAAAAAAAGTTTTAAAAGTAATAAAAAATTAGCACATTTTAGAAAAAATTTTTAAGTACAAAAATTTTTTTAAAAGGGTTTCTATATGCTTCAAGCCGTAGACCGTGGCATGTAGTTTTGAAGTGATTTTTTTAAATTTAATTATGTTTACTGGTTTTCAAGTTTTGCGTGAGGTAAAAATATGCAAATTTTTACTTTGAACTGACATTGTGGAAAAACTGGCTGAGCTAAATTTTTCTCGTAAGAGGAAATTGTACTCTCAAGTAATGTCTACAAAACTAACCCTATTTTATACAAATATAAAATTACGATTTTTCCACACTGGAACACCCTTAAAGAGACGGTGTTTATGTTTGTTCAACCGCGTTTCGCTGCTTTAGCGATACAGGTGATTACAATAACACTGTTTCATAGAAGGGGTTTTTAGGAACATTCGATACATTATACGCATTGAAGCAATGTTTTGAGTCTTCTAAAACAGACAGAAACGGTGCTTTCAAGTATTTGTGTACCAAATTGTAACGCTAGAATTAATACGTATCTATACAAGGCAATACATTTTGTTTCACGTTACCAAATAATAAACTAAAAGAGCGTTGTTCATAGGAACATATATTCAGTGGTAAGTCTTACAAACAAAATAAAAAAAGACTCCAGTTTCGTGCCTTGCCATTACCGCGGTATGTTGCTATTGGCACTGATTTTGAGAGAATTAGTTTTTAAACTTTAAAAGAGAGCACCCACCGTAAAATTGTCATTATGATTTGTTCAAAATTGATTCCACGATGTTGCATAATTTTTTCAAAGTAAAAAATTACATGATATTTGATAATTAAGTAGTTAATTCACAATTGTTCTAGTTTATAATTAGCCAAAATTATATACGTTTATTACTATACAAATTTGGTAACATAGTAAAGCCAGTTTTCAACAAATCCGCATGACAACTATACCTACTATATCTGCTCCCCCTCAAGAAAAATTATTCGATTAGAATACCGTGGAATCCTGTGTCCTTAAAGAGCAGCGCTGTATGACACTCGCTTGTCAGTACAGTCCTTATAACTCTTTAACTCCTGATCCCCAAAGTGTATAGCAGATCCAGGGATACCCTCAATGCGTTGGAATGGCATTTTGCATTATATTAAATTCTATCTATACTACTATATTATGTATTTTAATACCAAACTTCGAAATACACATGTAACCTTATTTAGAAATATCGTATTCTCGGCACAGTCTCAGACAAAAAAAAATTCGAGAAATGAATACATATGCTTTAAAAACTCTACGAGTGTTAGCCAGAGAATAACCATCAACTACTGAAAGCATAAACTACCAAAAGAACATCTTCACCAGAGATATAACTCAAATACTAAGATATTATTTTTATAAGACTCAGGTAATGTAAGTCAAAGTAGTACTTTCTTAATACATAAAATGAAATGTCCTGACTGACACACTCACTCACTCACTCATCAACGCACAGATCAAACTGCTGGACTTAGAATCATGAAATTTTGAGGGAAGCTTTCCCTTGCCCCGTAGGCGTCCACTAAAAACGTATTTTTCGAAATCCGATAGTTAAAGGAGTGAAAAGGGGTGAAATGTGTTTTCAAAGAATCCCTGATATCTCATTAACCGGGAAAGCATTCATAATTTTTTTTTAACTTCAAATATTACCCAAACAATTGAATATTTGCAAATTTTTTGATTTTTAGAAATTCTAAAAATAGGGGGGGGGGGGGCGGTGAAAAGCCGTAAAATGTGTTTTTCACTAATCTGTGATTTCACCTAAACCATTTCAGATAGTGAGGTGATTATTTATTTAAAATGAAGCTTAAGTAAATATCAAAAAAAGTGTTTTCAGAATTTTTAGAATTTCGTCCTTGAAAGCTCTTAAAAATATATAACGTGTATTTAATTAATCCCACTTATCTCCTAAACCAGTGGAAATATTATAATGGTTATTGCTTTAAAATAAATTTTACGTAAATATAAAAAACGAATTTCAGGATTTTTCGAAATTCGACCTTGAAAGTTGTTAAAAAAGGTGTTTTCAAATAATCATCTGTACCGCTTGTACCCGTTTAGATAGCCAGCTGATTTTTGATAAGAATGGAGCTTACGTAATTATCTACAAATCAAATCCAGGATTTTATGAAATTTGAAAATTAAGGATGTGAAAAGCAGTAAAATGTTACAGTCACCCGAAAAAAGAGAATGATCATGGATAAATAATTCAACAGTTGTTTCTTTTTGCCAACCTAATCAATAATCATAAATAAAACCTCTTTGCACTGTAGCCTGTACATATGAAAGAATTATCACGGCCTGCATTTAAGCATTAACTCAGGTATTGTATAAAGTTTGGGGTGTGGGAGGGGTGGGGTTACGGGTTCGTATCCAGTGCAAGACTTTGCGATGGGAATTACTATGACATCATACGAGCATATTGCGCGCGCTCTTTACACTGAGCTAAGACAATTTATAGTTCACTGTTATTGAGTATGCTAGCTGTTAAATGCCTTCATCACATATTTTATCCAGAGTTACTGTTTACATTACATAATTTCACGCGGGCACAGCCGCAGCCGGACAGTTATTTTATAGAGAAATAAAGATGAATTAAAAACAATTATGTTCTGCTATTAAAGTACGCTCAGCGAAGTGGACTGGATAAGGTGTTTGTATTTGTTGTTTTAAAGATATACAGAGAATATAGTAACACCATCAATTAATATGTATTTAAAAGTTAGTTGCTCTTTTCTATAGTACACGCGGCGAAGCCGCAAAGAGACAGCTAGTACTATTTATGAAGTTTCATTGGTTCCTTTGCAACTAGGTAAGATATAAATATCACACATACACTGTTAAAAACTTCCGTAAATTCACGGAAATATTGACAGAAAATTACTGTGATTTTACGGAAGTGGCTTCTGTAATATTATGTTTACGGAAATTTGTCCATATTGCCAGTTTACGGATGTTTGACTGTAACTTTCCATTAATTCATGAAAATATGTTTCTACCATTTTAAAGCGTATTTTACTGTGTTTCTTTAAAAAAGTGGTATTAATAATCACTATGAATCCTGAATGTCAAATACAAAAGTTGTCTCTTATAAAGTTGATATCTTACCACTGCTTGGAACTCATTTATCCATAACTTGCCACTGTGGTTCAATGGATCCCGGGTTCGATTCCCGGCCGGGGAGGTGACATTTACAGTCACTTCCTCGGGTTCAGGACTGGGTGTTTGTGTTCGTCTTGTCTGTCTTCCACACGCCAACGTCCAATTAAGTCACTTACACGAAGCAAAAAGTCACTGGGGATTTTATGACATAGACACACTTAAAGGGGGGAATGTTTGGTGTAGAGGCGGGGCGGTAGCCATGCCATTGTATCAAACATTTTTTAAATAAAAAAAATGGTTAGAGCTTCTACCTGGCAATCATAAGGTCGTGGGTTCAAATCCCAGCAACTTCGAAAAATTGTTCAGGTTACTAAATAGTGCATCAGTATTTTGATAACACATAGCTAATAAGAAAATGTAGTATTTCTAGAACATGGAGAGCAAGTAAACTGCAGAAATTTAATTTTTTTTCTGGAAACGGATTGTCCGTTATTTTACAGAGAGTTCCGTTATCGAGAAAAACTTAGTGTCCGTTACTTTACGAAGATTTCTGGATAATTTTTTGCCAGTACTTTTCCGTAATTTCACGGAAATTTTTTCTAACAGTGTATATCCATTTTACCTCTCTGAAAGAGACAAACAATCGCATGGTTCGGTGTAGTTAAAAATATTTGTCCTTGTTTGATACACATTAAGGCTCAAACTCGTAAATTTGTACATAAAATCAGTTTTGTACAATATGGTGTGGTTGCCCTAGATCTGTAGCTGGCTGGAGTTAGATAACATATCTATAAGTAAACTCTGTGTTTATTTCCCCTGGATTTCAGTAATACCTTTGTCCCCAAGTACCACGGTATTGGGAATTAACAAACAGTCATTCACAAAATATATATTTTTTATTTAAAGATTATTGTAGTTTTAAATGGAATGTTTTTTCTAGTGGTTAGTAGGTCTTCTATATAGCCATGACTTTTGCCCTTCTTCTGATACTAATTATTTTATGAGAATTATATCACTATTCATGTGTTTCGGATTCCCCCAAAGTCACATTCTATCTGCGTCAAGTTTTATCTGTACCATCGTATAGTCAAGCACGCGACAGTTTTTGACCCCGTAATCGTTCCTACTTGTACAAAACGCAAATCTCAAACTTCGGGGTGTATGATAAAAAAAAATAAATAACTAACATTATTGTATTAAATACATGGCAATAAATGAATGATACTATTTTAACACAGTCGCTTAAAACCGTCACTAAATAGTTTGAAACCGTCCAATAATTAAGATTGTATATGAGATCCGTGAATAAGACGTTTACTATCAGACGATCGTTCTTTACAGAGCTTCAGTTGAGTTACTGACGTACTTAGCAATTAAATTGTGTTGCATAGTATTTAGAAACTAATTATTTTTGTAAAACTACAAAAATTTTTCTTATCAAAATGAACTCACAGTAAAACAAACCTTCAGCATAGGATGAAATGGTTGTTTTAAAACATGATGGTTACCCTAACAAATAAATAGTGTTAATATGCATTGTGCTTTCTCAGATTATTTAAATGATAGTTGTGGATCCTTTTACTTGCCACTTTCAATTAGAAATTGCCATATAATCTACGTTAACCAATTCACGATGTCGACAATTTAAGCATGTATTAAATTATATATGTTCAAGATAATTATGGATCTTACGCATTGTCGGTATGGTGCACCGTACAATGTAATTCCACGAAATGTTTAAAGTGAATATAAATATTATATATTTTAGATTTAAAACTGTGATACGTCAATTTCTGTACGTATAGATTTATTTACATTTAAGTAAGAAAAGTGTTTGCACTAAATAATTTAATTACCAAAATGTTTTTGCGTTTGTCAGTTTACGGATGAACAGACCAGCTTACGACTTACCCGATGATTATTAAAATGACATGAAATAATACTTGTACAGTGAGAAATAAATTACACAGATTATAATATACAAGATCAGTAACTATTGTAACCATAGCGAAACTGTCTCCAATAGAGATTATATTACCAAACCACTTCCAGTAAAGACGTTATAGTAAAACAAATTGAAGGTTTTGTTTACTACTAGTAAATAGTATGTGATAATACGTTTAAAATTGTCAAGAACATCACTATGGTCCTAATTTGTAACAAACAAAAAATAAATGATTTACTCTATTGTCTGATATATATATATATATATATATATATATATATATATATATATATATATATATATAGACACTGTTAATGAAACACGATTTAAAATTTGAATGGAAACTTCATTAAGATGGTGGTTCCTTGTATGGCACTTTTGCAGTAAACATTCGTTATTTTACGAACAGTTGAGCACACATATTGAAGCATATGTTAGTGTCTGTGGACTCCCATACACACATTCTCATATGCTAATGCTAAACTGATATTTTTAACATTAGATTTACGTTACTGTCTAAATACCATTATAAGCCATAAGTCTTTTAACTTTTACCTATGTACTAGGACTTCCTAACTTTAACTTTACAGTGGGGTTTCTTGTAACATTGCATAAATATGTAGGCTACAAAGGTATTAGGTCCCATTAAATACTATCTGGGATCATTTTAACGTAATTAATAAATAAACGTTATCCTACTTTTAGCTATAGGCTGGTGATTATTTATCATCCAATACATTGGAATATTTTTACTTTCAGCTTCTGGCTTAGATATTTCATTGGGTTCTAATAGCCATTAGCTATACGCTGAAGTCATACTGCAATTACGTTGGTTCGTACTTTCATTTAAATCAAGTGTTTGGTGAGGACGCCCACTTTCAGCTATTTATCGTTAACAAGTGACATCATCAAAGGAGCGAGAGGAGCGAAAATGACATTTTCATCAACTGTTGCGTAACTTCAAGCACCAGGTGCTAAATTTAAATGCCGACGTTAGATTTACTGATTGCGTTAAGCGACTTACGTGGCAAAACTTCAATTTTGCTAATGAAAAGTTTCTTACGAAGTTCAAGGAATGTCATTAAAAATTTTTTCTAGTATCCAATAAGCATAGTTTGAGATGCAAGTTTCAAATAGAAATATGTTTGGTTCTTTGGAGGGATTTTCTTTAGTGCCTGAACACTGCGCGATGATTTTAAAGAACGTGAAGCTAATGGTTTTACTGTCTCGTATAACGTAAATAACAGCGTGGCAGCAAAATATACACAGATGCCAAGTTTCTCTCCATACAATCATAAGACTAATATAAATATTATCATTCTTGAACTTACACAATAACACAACTGGTTGAACTTATTTTGACAAATGTAACGTTTTCATTGCTGCTACGTCATCAGTGCATGATGGGACAGCCTGTGTGACGGTTTCACACTTATCTCCACTACATTCCCATGTACAGTGCACCCTAGCAGCGTGGTTTATGCCATACATATGTTTGAATGCCATAAAATGTTAAGTAGCTTTAATGAAGAGGAAGAGCCAATAATAACGCAAACTTGCTAGTTCAATTGCTATCTTGAACTCAGAGACAAAGAGTAAAATTAATGTCTGTGGCCCATCTCCAGTAAAATATCAGTCAAATTGATAAAAATAATGTCTACACAGTTTGCAATTTCTGTCTTAGGAATGCTAATGTAGCACATCCACTGTGGGGTTATAACGTTAAGTTACGGAATCTTGGTTTTAGGACAACTCAGACACATGAAATATAGAAAACCCAAAAATAAAAGAAAATCAATTTTTAGTACCCTTTGTTAACAAACATATATAGCAAACCGAACAAAAAGTTTTGGAAAGGAATATAGCTGTTGTATCCAGAAAAACGACACAAGAAAGCTTAACAGCAATAAACGGAAAATCAGATGTACAAAAATTACAAACGTGGAAGAGAACACTGATTACGACACAACTGATCAGATTCTCTAACGGATGTATACGCGGACAATACAACGAAGAAAACACGTATGAAAGTTGCAGTTTACCTTCAAATACTTTTATTATATTTTAAATTGTTATGTCTCTTTCTCTGGGTTAGGTTATGTTCCTTTTCCGGAATCGTGTGCATGTTAATATTTGTTGATGACAGCTAATGCTCGCTTCTAATTATTTTTTATCTGTATTTTTTGTGAATTTTCATTTTATTGTCAGGTTTCAACAATTCCTCGCAGTAGTGTACATGCATTACAACGGCTCAGTTTTTAACACTAACCCATTGTAGGAATCGTTAAACGATCAGGTACTATATACACGTTTACAACTTATTCAATAACAAGTGAACGAGTATCGACATCTCCGCTTGTGTGTTGTAAGCTTCTTTTATATCAATGACGCTACCTTTCGGTGAGTTATGTAGAGAGGGCACATTAATAAATATCAGCGCTAAACAAGTTTTTGAACTCATTTGTGAGCTTTAGCGCAAAACAAAACGTAAGTATGTTAGCAGACAATCAAATTAAGGCAAAATATCTGCAGATTTGTACTAAAATAACCTGAACCAATTTTACAACCAAGCAGCTATACTATAAAATTGCATACGGTACCCTCGAAAATAAACATGGATAAAAATTACGTGAACATTTTCTACTTGCAATATGTAAGCAATTTAACTTTAAATAACTGACAAGAATCGTATTGTAACGACCTTAACGAATATAGCGTTAATAACTTGAGCGGAATACTTCAGAGAATTAAATATTGATGCATGTATACAATGTAGGGTTTCTGGTTGTTTCTGGTGTCGGTAGACGCTGTCGACCGGCGTGAATGGAATAAAAAAATTTAGTCATGCTACTTGCTGGGCACAAAGCAGGTACAGGTCGTTCGGGATAAAGTGAGCACTAAAAATTCAACCTTCGAAAAATATCACTAGCCGTTGCTGCACCGAATTCCACGTTAACCATAGTTGCCTTACTGCTTGAATAGTTGGCAGCAAATTATCGAATATAGTTCCATGCATTTTCTTATTTTAATAAAACAATACAGAAATAAAATCCACTGAAATAGACATACTTATATTTTATATGTCTAATCTTTTTTTAAAATCAAATTTTACATGTCCCTACCGACTGCACAATTTATCTTACTCGCACAAACATCATGTGACATGTCCAGAAGGGATAAACATTTCTCGTCGTTAGCCATTATGCGCGGAAATATACAAATTTTCTGAAAATATAAATTTAGCAGGGTTTCTTTGAGTGTTCACTTTATCCCGAATCACCTAAAACCGCATAAAATGCTTGTTTTAAAATACAGTGGTTATCGTTTGCGTGATGCCATTATATCATTTTAATATTTTGAATAAAACAATTTAGTACAAAAAATTACTACAAAAGTAAGTTTTCGCTACCACTGAAATCACACATTAGTGTATGTGTGTGTGCGTGTGTGTGTGTTAGTTTCTTGTGAGATAGGTAACGTGGACAACAGTAATGCGGAACATTTAAATTAACTATTTGGCTGAATGTCTTGTCATCATCCCCAAAATGTATACTAGATGTGCATAGTTCAGACTTTAAAGCAAGAAAGTGCTCTTCTGCAGACACAGTAACGGCAGAGTAAAATCATCAGTAGGAACAACGAATTTCCTGTTTGGCTGTATATTGAAATAATGGAGCTCATGTCAAATTCAAATCCAGTGACACAGTGACAACAGACCTTACTTATGCTAAGTTTATACGTGAGTATCACAGGTGCATGGTGACGCAGTAGCGCCATTCTAATTGGTCTAGCCAAATTATAAACCTGCCATACTAAGATATGCGGCCAATAATGGCATTATTATTGCAGCTGTACACGTCAATAATATTGAAATATAGTTTGTGCAAAAATACTTTTGCGGAAAATGTGTATTCCTAACAATGAGTTACGCATTTGGACTCCAGGTGTCGATGAAAAGAACCTACACGTAACTGAATACTTTAGAATTAGTTTTTACGTTACCGTTACTTAAGTATTACATAGGACCACAATACAAAATTAACGTTGAGTAATAGCTGTTAAAAAGTGATCCAGAAACTTATCTTTGAAACGAAAATAACGTATACACTAGCATCAAAATATTGTCACATAAATTTTCTGAAAAAAAAAAAAAAAAAAAAAAAAGGAAAACAGTAATTACTGCAACATTTAACATATTCTAAAATATTAGACAGAAAATTGCAACGCGTTTTATTGACAGATTACTTCACTAACACTCTTCTACATTTGCAAGGTTTTCCGAGTAGATTCGTTGTACATATGTTCCATTTATCATGAAACTCCAGTATTGAAAAGTAAAATCATGTTTAGAAATAATCAGTTTTCATATTAATAACAAATCTATTAATTGGTTCTTGGCAAGCCTCTAAATTAACTTTGATGTGAAGTGTTCATTCAGTTTACCGATAACCTTGAGTAATGGCCGCTTGAATTAAGTTTTGCCGAAACCATTGTGTACGACTCCATAAGAAACCATGTATTAAAAACGATAGTTAAGTCAAAAGTTAAGTCAAATGCTTAAGTTTTCAATTGTGTAACCGGCTTTCCTGTGTAATGTTCACTGCGCATCGTCGACGCTCAAAACAATTCCAGCTCGACGGTTATCTCATGCAATTATTTCCTTGCATTTGCAATAAACAAGTTCTTAAGGTTCAAGTTACCGTGATGATGGTCCACTGCGGCTAGACAACAAGTACGTTATAACGTGAGTGATAACAAACCAGGGGGTCTATTCTGTACGTTCACCTCTGGCAAAGATCTTCACCTGTTACTGGGTTTTCGAGAGCGACAACGATTGAGATAGTCATTTGTGTCTGTCTCCATATCTTATTTTCTAACATCTCTCTTTACCAGAATCTCAATATGTTTGACAACAATGTAGGCTGTACTCTGAAAACCTGCATACATCTTACTGAATTATTAAAGTTCGCAGGCTTTCGCGGCCGTTGTCTGTAGCTTCTAGGCTTCTGGGCTGTAGCCACGTCACTGTCGTGTTTCTTCACGACGTTTCGGAGAGCATTGCAACCTCCATCTTGAGGGTAGAGTTGAAGCAGCAGTAACTGTAACCTTTATGGATCTCTGCAAAGTCCTCCTGCCTTCATACAGGGTGTTTGGTAATTATAGGTACAAACGAAAGGTGTGTGTCGAGGCCGATGAAACAAGTAAATAATGCTAATAAACATAGGTCCGGAGACCAATGGTTTTCCCAACATGACACATTACATGTTACGACATGAACGCTATAATACCAGTGTTCCCGAGAATCAAAACGACAAAATACTGCACATGTGGACGAAAACATTACAACAAGTGTTCGAAATGGTCTGCTGGTTCATGTGAAGGCCGTCTTCAGCACGTCTTCACATCGATGCCGGTACACATTCAGAAATTCCAAGCGTGTTCCGAATGCAGCGGCAACCATCCACAAAGCGTAACTGTAGTTCTTGGAAACTATCAACAGAATTGGCATACACCAAAGATTTTAAATATCCCCACAGAAAAAAAACAGTGTTGCAACATTGTCCATACGTCGTAACGGGAAAACCGTCGTTTTTCCAGACCTATGTTTACTGGCATTATTTGCTTGTTTCATCGTCCTCGACACACCCCATTAGTTTGTACCAATAATTACCAAACATCCTGTACACTGTGAGCTGAGCCAGGCAGGAGAACCTCGCAGCTACTCGGAAAAGTTACAGTTACTGCTGCTACAACTCTGCCCTGAAGATGGAGGCTGCAATGCTGACCGAAACGTCGGGAAGAAACACGACAGTGATCCGGCTACAACCTAGCAGCCTACGAGCTATTTTATTAAATTATACGTTTTAAGTTTTCACATCGTGTTTTAAATTACTGTAATTTAGTTTTTAATAATTTAAATCCTATTTGTCCGTGTTTGGAATTCCGATTTCAAATGTTACGACATCAGCTCGTGTATAATAGAAATACAGTATTGTGCGTTTACAAGACATAGCAGCACAGGTACTATGTTGGTATATCCGGCCAAGAGATAGCAGCACGTGTGCTGTATTGAGTTTGTCGTTGTCGTCGGCAGTCAAAGTTAATATACACAGAGCTATAATATACGAAACGTATTACATATTTAAGGGAAAATAAAATAATGTATTTCTGCTTCCTTCCGAGCAACATTGAAACGGAGTTCTTCAACAAGGATGGTCGTAGAACACAACTTAAATATGTCGGCCATTTTTATGTACTTTCTCTCGTTACAACACCCTAGAACCATATCTTTATGTAAAGAGAGTCACGAGACTCTCTAAAGACAATTACGGCGCCATTTATAGTTACAAAATGGGGGATTCTTGTCGTAAAAATAGTTAACCAATAACTGTATTTATATAAGTATAGTAAAAGGGATTCAATAAGCTTGAAAATAGGCCCCTTGGAACCTGCACTGGATAAGGTTCTAATGTCATGAACGCATTACTGGTCTACATTAATCGCGCAATATAACTAGGCAGATCTACGCGAGCCACAACCATTATATGAAAAACTCTTATTCTGCTTGTTTATGGTATTGTTGACTCTTTAGAAGCCAGAATTAGTCAAGACCCAGGTTTCTACAGCACTTTATTACATTCCGATAAAACTGCCTTCATAACGCAGCGTTTAGTATAAAATTGTAGACATGAACATTAGCAGTTATAACGGAAGGTTCCAAATGGTTTCTGTCTCGTTTGTGGACTGTATTGATGTTCTGATTTATCTGCGAAAATATGCGAAGTCATTCAGTTTGTCAGTTCAATTTTGCTAGATCAGAAATGAATCGTCTACAGAACGAAGCCGGACTAGAGGTGGAGTGTCGGTTTTGGTCAGAGCCTCTAGCTCGAAATTTTCAATGTAAATATTTACCTTGAACGGTGACAATGAGGAACCCACTGTCAAGCCGACAAATTGTTTGTAAAAATCACCACTGAACTGAAAATACGTAGTGCTGACACAGCGTGTGATTTGTTCCATGATGGGCGGGATGTATTAAACATTACAATGGCGTATGATCACAGTATTTCACTTAATATTTTACCAGACATTTCAATAATATTTCAGTGACATTAGCAATGTAGCGTGTCTTTAACTTACTCAGCGCCCAATTTAAACATCCCGAATATAAATATGTGAGTATTCACTGATACCTGCGGTTATAAACTGATTCGTGATCAACTCATTTAGTCAGTGAAAATAGACTGGTAATGAAGAATTTTCACTGAATCATATTCAGAGATTATGGAAATCGTCTAACAACGACTAATTTCTCAGGATTAAGCAAGGATTCTAGATGAAATCCTAATTGTACAACGTGTCCACTGCACAACTGTTAGGGCACTTGCCTAACACCAAAACGATATGTTTTCTATTCTTGATGGGATCGACCCTTATTAACGCTTGTGAGAATAGTGCGCGACAATGCCGTTCGGTTGGTTTTCCGGGAACATTATTTCCACGAGCTTTTTATCACCTCAAGACTCCATTCGACAGCGCATCGCTGAAAAAATTTGGTACCAATAAACAACATATCTGAACTTCACGTAGCGACAATCATTTCTTAAGGCCACGTGATCCTATTCATGTTTCATTTGCGAATTTAATTTAGTAAATTCTGAAAGGGACCAGATATCTCAAGACCGTTACATTTGTTTGTACTATGTAGCTTTTTTTTCCCAAAGCATAGGTTTCTATATTTTTCGCTAATTATCCACTTAATTAAATTTTCTTAATGTTAAAGAGCCAAAATTATAAACACTAATGTTTCGAAACAATTAGGCAACATAGTACCAACAATTTCCAATGTTTCTACGTAACGGTAATGAGATATAGGCTCCATTTCATTATTTAAAAATTAAAACTCACTAAATAGAATAAATAGGGAACCATGTTCTTAAACATTTAAATATAAACCACACAGTCTACGTCTAGTAGATGGACGACGACACACTTCACGCGTGTTGTCATGCAACGAGGCATTATACGGATGCGAGGTACCTGGCGTAGTGAGTTGCTGGAGTGAGTGAGTAATAGATTTTGCTCAGCGCTCAACATCGAGGTCTTTAGCGCTGGTGAAAGATGAAATAAGGTGAGTATGGAGCAACACTGGAATGAAGGGGCGGGGGAAACGGGAGATTCACTTTTATGACTAATTCATTGAACCATCTCTACCAATTCACTTCCCGGCGGGGTCGGTCGGTCCCCGTATTTTCGCATGTGGGAATCGTGCCGGACGATGCTGATGGTCGGCGTGTTTTCTCATGGATCTCCCGTTTCCCCCGCCCCTTCATTCCGGTGTTGCTCCGTACTCAATTTATTTCACCCTTCACCAGCGCTAAACACCTCGATGTTGAGCGCTGACCAAAATCACTCTCTCACTCAACCAACTCACTACGCCAGGTACCTCGCATCCATACGGTGTGGGGTTGGCTTAAAAGCGAACACGCGCAGGGTGGACACAAGGGAGGAACTCCTCGCTTGTATTTACCATGCTTGTGCTCAAGTGAAGCAATGTACTAATGAGCTCAGATCAGCAACACAGCAGCTGTCTTATCAGAGCAGCAAAATGCATTGAAGTTGGTGGTGGAGTGTTTGAACATTTTTTATGAGGAAATGTACACAATTAAACAAAACATATTATAACAGTATCGTGATTTACCGTCACCTGCACTTATCCTGTTCCTTGTTGTTTTCATTAGGTTTCTCTGAAACGGTTGAGAAATGGGCAAAAGTTTATTAGAAACATTTTGTTCCGAATCACCAGTACTATCACCCCTCAAAGCAAGTACCTTTCCTCCCGGCTCACCCTGCATAATATAATTCAAACAGTCACCATTACTCGAAATTTCTTATGCCTTAGCATTTGCACTTCCTCCTATAATTCCTTGTACACTCGTCATATGGAATATATACACTCGCACACACAATCGAATATTTACGAGGAATATTTCTTCATGAATCAGTTTCTAATTAGTTTTGATGAACTAATTGTAACAGGATCACATGAGTCTTGATTACTATTATAGTTATACACTAATATTCTCAAAACATTTACAACATTTATATACAGCTTAGAACTGCCCGTTTGGCCAGTCAACATTTCGTAGATAGCCGAACGCTCCACAAATATTTAAATAAACAAAGGTCACGAGAGCATGCATGCAACGCACACTAGGAACACACACTCGTGCAGTATAAATTGGACACACGCATTAAGTCATGTTGTTATGACTCATGCAGTATTACTGGCAAAACATACGTATATGACAAGCAGCCGTAGCAGACTGGCCCGTTTGAGTACTTAAGAGGAGTCTTCGCTGGTGTCGAATTGCCACCTTTGACGCATGAGAATAGCGTAGTGAAAAGAGCCAGTGTCCCACGCTTGACGAGAAGCATATCTCCTCTAATTCGCAGCGCGTCAAACTGGCGTGCAAGGTTTTCCTTGTAGTCTTTTTACCTACGGGACTTTAAGCGGTGACGTCAACATTTTATTTCTGAATAGTATGAAGTTAAGATCAACCCACGCCTCGCGCTTAGCTTTTTAGGAATTTAGGTAATATTTTCGGTATTACAGCAGTCTAAAAAATCTGAATTTTTTAAAGAAATTTTGAGAGGTCCGAAAATCATGTTTTTAACAAGCGTGCTGAATATTTAAAAACATAGAAGCATAGTTTCAAGTGTATGTTCTTTTCATAGATAAACATAATGTGAATAAGTTAAGCGATTTCGCGTATAAAATAATACGCGTGATACGCTCCAACGCCGTCCATGTGCCAGTCGAAGACTCCTTTCCTAACCAGGCCTATCCGAACAAGGATTGGTAAATGTTTTCACTGTATACAATTTGACAGCACAATTCCCCACTCCTACAGCCGGAAATGAGGATACAAGTTGTAAAACACGAGAAGATATAAGGGATGTGACTCTGTCAAGATGGTATGTCTTCTTCATATCGACGCCGGTGTCACTTTACAGCCAGGATGCACCTGGACGTTCAGGCATCACGGCATTCTGATCGCCGTAACCGTAACACGACATCAGCCTCAGTAACACGATATAGGTGGTACTGTAGATCTAACTAAATCCAATGACTCTTTTAACTTAATATTTAGTAACTCATTGATTTAATTTTTTAAACCCACTCTCCGACGGCACTTCCGTACACTAGTTTCTGTGAGTGCGAATTTTAATGTTCTGGCTATTTGGGACACGTCCAACTTAGTACCGGTAACAATTAGATATTACCTGATAACCAGTGTTTCAAACTGATTCTGGATTGAAGCGATTCAATAAATAAAAGTGATTAAAAACATCGTTATCAGTGTGTATTCACGTACTCCGAGTTAGAGTGCAGACATTCCAAACGCAGTCAATGGATATTCAACTATGTACTTTTTCATTGATTAAATGTGTTGAAACTGGCCTTTGAGAATCAGGGACGTACAAGGGAATCGATAAATATGTACAATTTATGATTTAGAACAAATTCAGTGCAAATCTTGGCGCAGATGTCGGTACGTTTGTTTGTGTGTTCACCAAACCATATAGTCATATATGATTATCTTTAACACGATGAAGAATGTAGTCATAGCCATTGAAGACAGGAAATACATATTTGCGTTTATTAATCGCTACAAACAACACACAATCTTAATAGTACGTATACCTTAAATAAAACTGTTTTATTGGTCCACAATTCCGTAGCCAATGATTTATGTACTAAACTAACTTTTTATTGGTTTTACCGAACGAAAATAAATATAAGATAACTGTGTTACAGTCACACATTCCTTCGTCTGTACCAGTACATTATTAATTAATTTCTCCAAAGAAGATCATATTTATATAAGATCCAGATGTACAGCTGAGCGACATTGCAGCACTACCCTTAAGAATTTAGTTCACGAATGTAGAGTAAAATGCTTATTTACTATCCACACTCGACTGGATTTAGTTGCTTGGACATACTCCATTGCGAAATGAATGACTGTCAAAGAAAACTGAACAAATATTTAATACTTATTTGTTCAGCTTTCTTTGACAGTCCAAGCAACTAAATCCAGTCTTGCACTCCCATTGCAAAGTTCTTTCAAAGATCATACCCACACTCGAGCTACATCACAGCATTGTTATCATAGTGCCAACAATAATATGTTTGTCGTCCCGAACAAAACATAAAACGTCGTCAGGGTTGTTTAGTAAATAAAACACTGTTTTAATATTCAACTAACTGTCTGTCTGGTTCGGAGTGACTGATACCACCGCAAAAAACTGTCTTTGTAACGGAATCGTCATGCAATGTTGTCCTAGTTTTAACAGAATGAGGACTTCAGCAAATATCTACGATATCCGCTCATCTCTTTTTGGTCAGGATCAGCAAGAAAAAAAGTTTTTTTTTTTTTTTTTTTTCAAATATTTGCAGAACAAATAACAGAGTGGTCTAATGTCGAAAAAAATTCCAAATACTAAACCTCGTTTTGTCAAAACTGGGATAACAATGAGGTTAAATATTTAGATTTTTTCTATGTTAGAACACTTTGTTCGTTATATACATAATTTACATTGGAAACACGTTCTCTTTAGAAGAAAAATGCTTCTATGTGGCTGAGCACAGTTAAACCATAATGCAAAACAATTGAAACCTTGAATACAATTCTGTGGTGCCCTAGTTTTTATTCTTTAAAAAATTGACATTGAAACCATTTTTATTTTCCATGTAAGAAATGGAATTGTTATCTCTGAGTAAGGGCAGTCATAAAAAAACTGAAATCAACTTTATCATGAAGATTACTACAGAACTACATTTATATATATATATATATATATATATATATATATATATATATATATTTATTTATTTATATTTTCAGCCAATTCGTATCATTCCGCTGCATGTAAACACAAACACTGCCATGTACTTCTGTTAACTGTTTACATAAAGTGCTATTTCAACGTTACACTGCTTCGAAAAATGTTTTCTACACTATGTGCACTATCAGTAGCGTACGCAAGTGAACAATAACAGCTATCGAACATTTGTTATAAATACCTGCGAATGGACTTCTGTATAAGTATGTTTCTGCACGTCTGCTCTTACTATGCACTGCGCTCCTTTTTTGATTCCTCTCGAATAGTTTGTAAACGGTCCGTAGACGAAGTATCAAACATTATTTTAAACAATGCATTTTTTTTTGCGTTTAAATTACGTTGCTGGAGGCCGTTTAAATACCAGTTCTTGTGTGCTACACGGCCGTGCCGCAACGCAAGAAAACTGTGTGTGGAATCTGCGTCTCTAGTCGTAGCTGGAATTAAATACAGTCGAAAACACGAGGCACAAATAGTAGGGCCTATTTCTGCCCGGCGTTTGCGTCTACCCTCTCCAACTTACAGAAGCAAAACAGATAATGTGCATCACTCACTCAGTTTGGATTTATCGCATACTGCTAACCAGTGAGTGATTGCACATGCATATATGGTTTCGACATGGTAGTGAGTAATTTCTTGCGCCAAAATAAATGATTTGGTTACTGTTCTCGTAAACTCAGATTATAGCCTTCTCGTGAGGTGAAGATATTTTGGTCAGCACTTAACATCTAGGTCATAAGCGCTGGTAAGTAATTATATTATGTGAGTATGGAGAAGTGCCGGAATGAAGTGGCAAGGGAAACGGAAGATCCGCGAGAAAACCTGTCGGCCAGCGGCATCGTCCAGCACGATTCCCACATTCAAAAATCCCGAGACGTTTTCCATTTAGTATCGAATCCGGACCGACTTGGTGGAAGGCGTGTGCTCTAGACGATGCTCCAACCGCAGCCACATAACCTTTTCGTGCATGCACATTAATATAGGAAGTGGAGGTTCATATTTATAGGCTATAAAGGAAAATAGCGACAACATTATTTTTACGAGCATTATGTTGTAGTTATGTTCTGAAGTTTCGTGAAAACAAATGTTTACACATGTCATGGTTTTATGCTACAGTATGGTGGATACCTGTCCTTCATTTTTATTGAACTGCAATGCTCGTGAATAATTCAGTGCTTCAATAATTTAAAGCAGCTTTTTTGTAACGCAAAGAAGTGTTCGAGTTGTTTTTTGCCACTGAAAAAAATACTTATTGGCCACTACAAAATATTTTGTTAAAATGGACCTAACCCATTTTTTTTGTAGTAACCACAAACATTTTTTGCTGTCCCCAATAAAGTTTTGCAGTGACTACAAAAAATTTGTAACCACTACAAAATAATTTGGTGAGGGCCATATTGACAAAACATTTTGTAGCCACCACAAAACAGTTTTTTCTGTGTGCCTATATATCGTCTGTCGATACAGATTTTATGTTATATATGTTGCAAACAGAATAGATAGTAGGCCTTAAGTGATTGATGTGTGACGTGATGAGAGCCAAAATTATGTTTACGTTTTATGCTAAATATGTACAAATTTTGTACCGGCATTAAAGTATATATTTTTTTTAAATTCCATTAAGTCGTATGACACTGAGTTTAGGAGTGCACTGCCTTCGTCATTCAGAGAGTCATGAATCAAAACGTGATCGTTTATTTTCAATAATTAATTATTTTAATGTGTTACAAATTCTCGTGGTATTCGCACAAGAACTCTAAAACAAATGTAACTAGATAATTTTCAAGTTCGATGTTCACTGAGGTAGGTGTGATTTGTGAAATGCCTAGAATGCGGACATATGTCAATAGGAACAGTGCATTAACAGTCTCATGAAAGACTATAAACTAAAAGTTTATTCCTCAAATTCTTATGTTACAAAGAGAATCTCATAGAAAAATCTTCTCAACAACCACGATTAGGTTAACGTGGAAAAGCAAAAAGTTAATAAGAATTATATCGTATAGAAAACTATAAAGGTTATTTTTTCCGCAATGTCTCTACAGTGATTGACACCGGTAGTTGCGAAACATTCTCGCTGTTTATTTACGTTTTCCGGTACAAATAAACTCGTTAAAACAGTTATGCAACTATAGTTTTCACAACGCGATCCACGAAAAAATGTCTCTCAAGACGTGTTTCGGAAAAAAAATGTAAATAATGCGTGTCGACTTTTGAATTGCGACTTAAGGGGGGCAAACTACCGCGCATTTAAAATGTGTTTCTGTGTGTACGTAAAAATGTTTTTTTTTTCTTTTAAACGAAACTATTCCACATGCGTCCATTGTGCCAACATACGAAAAGAAAACACACTTCAGACAAGGTCGGAATGGCACTGGTAAGAAGACACCATGCTTATTAAAAACATTGTTTCTAAGCCCATAATAATATATTTAAAAATTACATTTTCAGACTGTCGTTCTTCATAGTTTACTATCTGGATGTATGCGAAACTCAAAAAACGTGTACTGAAATGTGCTACATACGTTCCACCAATAAATTTACATGGTCACGCTAGTTAAGGGCTTGGGCACGAGTTTCTCGGCTTTCGAGAGAATTATATTTTAAAATGCATACGAGAGTCGATATCGTAAAATCGCTTCGTAACTTTTTGGTTTTGCAAATTGGTTTTACTATGCAATGTGATTTTTCGAGACAAATTGTATGATGAGTAGAGCTAATTTATCAATTAAAAGAAAATTTCGATAATTAACTAATCAGCGACTATTTTGCAATCTTCTGACTCGACAAAATTAGAGTATGCAGTTTAAATCAGCCATAACAAAGTTACGAAGCGATTTTACGATATCGGCTATCATTTATGTTTTAAAAAATAATTGTCGTTAAAAGCGAAGGAACTTGGGCCCATGCCCTTAAACGCTTTTTTCGTATTGGTGGTGCAGAATTTGATGAGAGCTTCAAGGTCGTCCTTTCAGGTACGTCGCTTTGGGCCTCTAACGTTAGGTTAGGCGACACCTTTACAAGAAAACTATTTCAGTATCGTACTTTTACGTTATTTCATTACTTTTTCAAACTGAAAAGCAGATGGGCGAACGTTATTAATTTACGTTCATAAAGCAAGTGTCAGGAGAGAACGTTAAATGTATTAAATTTTTTTTTCTTCACTGTACAAGCGTGAATTTGGTCCAATGCGCATGCGCGAACAGGGCAGAACTAGCGTTGAGCGATTAGCTGGTCGCAGATTTCCAGCCATGTTGCGTCTCTAACGTAGCCTCTCGCACCTATGATAGTGCATATTTCATACCAACACAACGCAGTGCATACGCTAATGTTGTGCTGCACCTATCGATAGCGATACTTAATCAGCGTCCCTCTCTCTTCCCTTCAGTGGTTTATATATAAAGAATATTATTTTTTTGGCTACGACAGGATTTGTGTTAAGAAGAAAAAAAGTAATATTGAAATTTGTATTTCTGTAAGGAATACCCGAATAGTACCGGTTCCTATTTAAAGCATAACAGTTCATGCTGAACGCTGTTATTTATCAAAGGAATTATAATTCTTAGTAAAGTAAGACTTAAAAACCATACATTTCATGAAGACGAAATGTGTAATTTATTTTTCTAACAACATTAATTTCTGGTTGTTGAATATAATTTTTCTCAACTTTAATACTGTACTGATAAATCCTAGAATTAATTTTACCATAGCTATAATCAATAAAATTTTTAGCAATTATCGTGTACTTTAAATAAAAATTTCTTTGTTATAAAGTTTTTTTTGTACTGGTTCATACGTTACGGTTTTTTAGTCGTGTACCTTAATAAACTAAAAATCTCAAGGAACCAGATCGATAGCATCTAAATTGGTTTGCACTGAACTACGTTAAGGCCCACAGTATCGTAGGCTTGATTATTCGGTGGTCTCAATGAATCGCGGGGTGGATATTGGGTACGAAATACCTGTGCGCAGTTTTGTTTAGCGCGAAGGTTTGATCGAACAAATAATATACCCCGGCTGGTATCGGAACCCTAATCGGCCGCGTGTAACTCCCCCGTGCAGGCGTTGAAAGCCGCTGCGAGATCGCAGGGGGTGGTAATTTCGCGAGCGGTGTAGTGGTAATTCCGGCGGAACCAGAGAAACAGCTACCGGCGCCAGGGGAAGGAGGGAGGAAGGGTAGGCGCCTATATTACAGCCTTTGATGGTGGCCGGCATATAAACAAGAGGTCAGGAGTGATGGGCGGGGAACACGCGATGGAGGCGGCGGTGACTGAAAGAGCTCTATTTCCCCGGCTCTAGGGACGGAAAATAAGAGAATGCAAAAAAATGAAAGAGCGGGAGAAACTGAAAAAAGGGGGGCGAAAATGAATTAGTTAGCACCATTCAAACATTAGGTAACCCAATCTCTTGTACCTGTTCCTACTCTTTTATAACACCCCTCAGCCCCTTACTGCCCGTTCCATTCCGCGAGGAGCAAAAAACGGTTGACCTCCAACACGACTAATTTTGTTTCACCCTCTCAGCACTCAAATAGAATCGGTTATTTTTAATTCCGTCTCCCTGACGAAAGGGGGAGTTGCGTGCGCTTGTTGGGGCGGCACGGCAGGGGAGGGGGTGGACTAGGGACGGAACAGTGGCGCGAACAAGTGTTCTGGCACAAACACGCATCACTATATTGTACAGTTTAAGTTCTTTATTTGATTTTTTCCTTGTGTGCCGACACAGCCCCCCCCCCCCCCCCCAACAAAACCCAGCACACAGGGGTACCTCACGCCCTCTATTCTAGCGGCCTTTGTTTTTTAAACCCCCCACGACGTCCTCCCCAAACACCACCGCCCCTCTACCCACCCACCCTCTACCTTTCGCCCTTCTGGCTTGGTTTAAATCTTTTAGGGCATTTGCGCAACGTCATTTTAACGAATCAACAAGGACTGCAAAAGAGAATGGGCGCGCAACTGGGCAGATGAGATTTGGATTTACGAGGGGAAAATGTTTCCGTCAGATTCAAGTTTTTAATGCTCTGAGCCCTGTGATAATGAAGAATACTTCCGTGAATTCGTCGTTGTGGTAGACACAATACGCAGTTACTCATCTGACCTGATCGGCTTCATTGCATTTTAACGCGGAAAGTTTTATTGGTTATATTTAAATGAATATTTTTTATCGGTCACTCAGTTTTAAATTTTTTGCATTAGATTTATTATATTTTTCGTAAAAATAAACTATACCGTAAGATTTTAAAGCGCTATAAATTCGTCACATTTCCTCGAGCAAATTTGGAGATCACATGGGAAATGTTCAACTGCACTTTTCGAAACAAGTCATGAGACATTTTGTAACGTGACTTTTTACGCAAGTTGTTTGCAAATAGTGAAAAAAGTACATTAAAAATCTTAGTGTATATTGAACTTAGCATTTTTCTTCTATAAAGTCATGTGAACCAGTGTTTGAATTAAACTTTAAGTCTATCTATAAATTTAAACTGATTTAAAATATGTTGCACGTCGCACAAGGTGAAAACTTCCAAAAGTAATTAGTTTGTTTTAGAAAATGAAAAAAAAAAAAAAAGAAAAAAGAAAATATGGATTTTAAAGTTGCACGACGTAACCAACAACTCATTTACTTAACACCCCCCTCCCCCAATTTTTAAAATTTAACTCGTTGAATGAATGCATGATCAGTAAAAATAATATTTTTTTTTTTTTATATTTCAAATTTTTGCCAGATACGTACGTAAATTTTGTCTGAAAGAAACTATACGGTACGAAGCTCAAAACCGACAGAAGTAGTTAGTTTTGTTGTTTGAAGTTTTCTAAATTATAATATGCTCCCAAATCATGCTGATATGCTTCCACGACTTGGAAATACTAAACTTCTGGAGTAATTTTGTGGTTCTTATTTCATCTTTGATTTACGCGATATTTCAGGTGCCCTTTAAATTTAGACGATCTCACAGTAGTAGGACCTATACAAGTATGAAAATACCTTATAATTGCTTTCCACGTGATTTCCATTACTGAACGTTGTCAACAGCTTCATTACTGGCGATATGTTTACACTCGTGATATTGTGGCGAACTGAACAGGTGTTGGTCCTTCGTATTTATTTTCCTTAACGTCTTGCTATGCAGTAATCTTTAAAATTAACGCAATTAACATAAATTAGCTAAAGAATACTTACGGGAAATTTGCCTAAATTTTACAACCGCCTGAATCTTACCACCGCTGGCAGAACTGTAAGAGCGCTTTCACAGGCAATACGTGAACTACTGGATGTGAAAATTGCTAACCATTGCGAACACTCGGTTAGTTTTTATGTTAGTTATTTTTTTTAGTTATTGCTGGTGTAGTTTTTCTCCTCCATAAAAATACAATACAATACTTTAAGTAGGTGTCATTGAAACTTATCTAGTTAGCATTGTTGTGCAACTAATGTGGAACTGAACTGCAAGTCGCTTTGTAGCGAGGCACATGATCTAGATTAGAAATTATGTAACTAAGAAAGTTGTGAGCAGTTACATAAATTGTACCATTAGTTGTATTCCTTATTCGTACGTGATATATCATAATATTTGAAGTTATCAATCTGCAAATAATCAGCATTAATAAAAAAAATGGTAAAGAAAATGTTTGTAGCATACGTGTCAAAGGTGTAGGTCGGAATGTTGGAAAGGAAGTATAAAGCCTAGACTGAATATGACATTAAAGGGCTCCGGCAACTTATAAATTTGAAGTAATAGAATCTTACCACATTAATAGTGCACAATTTGTATAATGAATGAATCATTTCGATGCCACTGTAAAACCAACATATTGGTCACAGAGTGTTTTTAATTTCAGATAGACACGTCGCCCATTCACAGTATCTGAGGCTCTACAAAAAGTAAGAGAAAATTTAGACATGAAACTCCAGTTACCTGGGCATACAACTCACTAGATTCAAACCTTCAACAGAATATTTTTCAAACCTCAATTGAGAAAATGCTGCGGACCAATCATGGGCGGTGTATCACACAATATCACGAAGTAGCTCTTGTGGCAGTCATACGGGAAACCGGCAAACACTGAAATCTCTGTCAACGTATTTCGATGCACAGCTATCTAGCCACTTGATCTCGCTGTATTCAATGACTACCAGTTTGAACCTGTGATGATTACCTAATCCAAACTGACAATTCTGTACTAGTCAGTGGAAATGTTTATCATTTTGCATCTTTCGAGCCTACTGAAGATGCCAGAGTCATCTAACTCACATGAAAACAGTGTCATTTTATATTTAAAAAAACTTAATGTGACTTTCCCGAATAGAACATCAACCACTTCTTGTAAACTCAAAGTTACTATTGAATAATTTTCACCTATTCCTAGACCCAACAAAAAACGTAGGTGGGTAAAAAACCAATGGGCAATTGTTTTGAAAAGCAGTCCATACTTAAACGATTTGGATTCGACAAAGGATTTGTAAGTGGCACAGACAAATGTTTAAGTGAAAATCGCAGAGGGCACAACAAATGGCCTACAAATAACAATGTATATTGTCAAAAAGGGAAAGACTTACGTACCTAAGACAACAACAAAAAGTAGTTCTTCAACCGGAAGATTAAATCAAGGCCTATGTGACAATTTAGTCTTACTCCAGCCATTCATTTCAACATAATCGATATAGAAGTACAATGTGGCATCTGTTATTGTTCTGTACGGGAAGAAACAATCACAGGAGCATGATTAAGTGTTTAGTGCGCGCATACTGTGATAAAGAGAGTTTTGCTGGAGTTTTGTCAGAAATGAGACATTTTGTTCGTGCTGCCTGAAAATAATTTAATATTTTTTGAAATTACTTTAGAAAAAAATCAAACTTCTCTAACATTTAAATAGTACATTATCCCTGTGTGTTATTATCAGCTGTACTGTGTGTTTTCTCTCATTTTGTAATTTATGATATACGACAAGCTTGTTCCTGCAACTTCGTTTGCGGGGTTTTCTATTTAACGTTATAATTTTTGCGAAACAAAAAGATTTCAAAAGTGATAAATGGGGCAAAATTATGTTAAGGGTAATACACGTTGGTTTTAGAAATATTTTGAAAGGGAAAATTGTCCCAGCAATTTTTTTGGGTACCCTGTGCTGCCTTTGTGTCCCGTTTTACACCCCGCCATCTCCAAAGTATAATTTGTTTTGGTGGAAACTTTCATGGGCACACACACAGTTTACCAAAATTTTTTAAATAAATTTTTTTTGTACCCCACTGTGCCCTTGTACCCCATTTTGACCCCCCTCCCTTAAAAAAATCAGTATTTTTTTTTTCGGCTGAAAACTTTGCGGACGCACGCTCAACTCACCAAATTTTTTAGCTTTTCCATTTAAGTTTTTGGGTGTCCCGTTCTGCCCCTCTACTCCGTTTCGCCCCCTGCCCCTCT